>VZRF01014875.1:439686-465834 GCA_013396875.1 Vireo altiloquus
GGGCTGGGGGCCGGGGGCCGGGGCCGGGCGAGCGGCGCAGCGCTCCCTGCGACACCGCCCGGGCGTGCGAGGACCCGGCGGTGCGGTGAGGGGCGCCGGGAGAGAGGTCCCGCACTCCTCCCGAGGAACCGCCGCGGCGGCCGCCTGGTGCCCAGGCCCGAGGGGCGGCCGGGAGCGGCCGTGTGGGAGCGCTGGGGCCGGGGCGGGGTGTGGGAGCGCGGGGCCGGAGGGCGCGGGGCGGCGGGATTCCCTCCGTGCCCGCGAACAAAGCGGGGAGAGGGGCCGGCGGCGCCCCGGGGACAAAGCCGGCGCTCCCTGCGAGCCGCGCACCTGCCTTTCCTCCCCGGGCAGCCTGCGCTGGCAGCGCCCGCCTCGGCAGATGTAATTGCTGGACCGAGAGCAAGGGCGCTGCAGATGGGCTGAGCTCGCTCGCTCGCTCACTCGCTCGCATTGGGGTTTGCTAAATTATTTTCATTTTGACTTGAGCTCCCCGTTTGCCCTGCCGGTGTTTTGTTTCCTCGCTGCTTTAGGCTCGTGTTTTAGGCTTGCGAGCTTGTTTCCTCGCTGCTTTGGGTTTGCGAGCCTTATGGGGAGCTGTACAGCTGTAACTGCATGAACAATTCGTTATATGAACGAAGAGCAGTCAAACGATACTCCCGCAGCAGTGTGAAGTAAAATTCGGGAGTTCTTAAGGCGCGGTGTTGAAGCTGACACAATACAGAAAACATTTCTGCTGCTGGTAGAGCCTTACCTCACCCAGCAAAATGAGAGTCATGACAGTGCTGGATAGGAGCTGCTGCTGTAGCGTTTGTTCTACGAAGAAAAGAACAAACCAACAAGAAACAACCCACCAAAACCCCACCCCCTCCTATCCCAACCGAAAATTACAAACTCCTCTCCTATGCTCAGTTTCTACCCCCTCATCACTCCCTCTTCCCCTCCCCCCAAATAAGCCACATGCATGATAAGGTAAAGGAAAACTGTTTGAGTAGTACAGTTGAGTGACTAGTTGTATGAAACTGCTATCCAGAATTGCAGCAGAAGATGCTGAGATCTACAAGACACTACTGATTATGTACCTCCTTTATGTCTTCTGCTCCAGTCTCACAAATATTATTAAATTCATAGTGTGTTCAGGTTGAATATAGTATTTTTATTCTTACGGGGGAAGGAAGACTTATTTATCTAGCGCTGTGGGCTATCATCTTTTCCTAGTGAGTGTTAATTTTTGCTGTTTAAATTATTCCTTTGATCTCATTTTACAGGCTTCTGGAGTAACAGTGAATGATGAAGTCATAAAGGTTTTTAATGACATGAAAGTAAGGAAATCTTCAACCCCAGAAGAGATTAAAAAAAGAAAGAAAGCTGTTCTCTTCTGCTTAAGTGATGACAAAAAACAAATAATTGTAGAGGAGTCAAAGCAGATATTGGTTGGTGACATTGGTGATACTGTGGAGGACCCCTATACAGCCTTTGTGAAGTTGCTACCTTTGAATGATTGCCGATACGCTTTGTATGATGCCACATATGAGACAAAGGAATCTAAGAAAGAAGACCTGGTATTTATATTCTGGTGTGTGAAAGCAAAGCTTGCTGTTAAAATTGAATATTCTGGAGGTACTGCTGGGTGATTTAATAACTGTTCTGTTGTGGCTTTCTTTTTTCTTTAAAGGGCTCCTGAAAGTGCACCTTTAAAAAGTAAGATGATCTACGCAAGCTCTAAAGATGCCATTAAAAAGAAATTTACAGGTATGGACCTGAAAATGTTTTTCTCGTTAATTACAATGCCATTTAGATGTTGAGGTTCTCACAAGCACATTGTTGTCCATCTGTCTTTCAGGTATTAAACATGAGTGGCAAGTAAATGGTTTGGATGATATTAAGGACCGTTCAACACTTGGAGAGAAATTGGGAGGCAACGTGGTAGTTTCACTTGAAGGAAAACCCTTATAAAAAGACAGACAAGTGCCATCTGGATCTAAGGAGCTTCCATTTCTGCAGCTCGTTCAATTGGAATAGTATTAGTCTCCCCATCCCCTCCCCTCCTCCAAAAATAAGACCCTTCCCCACTGCCCTGAAGGAGATGTCATTGTTAAGCAGTCTACCAGTGATTGCCATTAGACTGTTTAATCCTGGTAGTTTTATGTAGGATTCAAGGAATGCTTTCACGTCATACTCTTGGCCAAAACCGACGTTGCAGGCATTCCTTGCAACATGTACAATGAATGTGATAGTTAATGTAAATAGTCTAGCAGACAGCAAAGGGTAAGCTAATTGAATGCCTTGAAAGTATTGTCCACTGGTCGGATGGTAGACTCTCTACAGTATTACTTACAGTTGCACTTGATTGCAGTTCCATGAGGCTCTTGTGCATTCATACACCTCACCTGCCTTGACAAGCCTATTTTTGTGACATGGCAGCACACAACACTATGCATTTAAAGCACTTTTTTGTAATATGTTTGACCCGCCCCCCCAAGGAATGCCAATTAAGTTGCTGTAACTGTGTCATCAAATTATCGTAGTACCTCAGTTTCATTCCTGTTACATGCATATCTTTATAAATGAAGTAGCTGTTACGATGCCTTTCGTTTTCCATTGAATGTACACTACTGAACAGGAGTAGAAGTTATCTGTTTACCATATGAGTCTTGAAACACTAAAGTTTTGTAAAACATCAGTCATGGTGGCAATTTCTGTATTAAAAAGAGCCTTAAATGGAACATTGTTTTTTGAGATCAAAAACTGGCCACGTTGCAATAAAACTTGTGGCTTATTACAGAACGTTGCCTTGTTTTCATTGGAAAATATAGTTTTTAAGTGTTTAAGCATATTTCAAATAACTTCTGTGGAAAGTATTGTAAAGGTAAACAATCATTAATCTCATCTTGAATAATGCAAGTTTTTAATACTGACTTAGGCACTGCTTTACAATACTTTGTGGCTCTGTTCTGGCCGTTTGATAAAGGACCTGCTCCTAGTTTACAGTAAAGTAAAGAAGCTACCACTACTGGAGACCATTAGTTCCATGAAACACTTGTGTCAGAAACTTAAAAATACGAAGTAATTAACCATGCAGTGTGATTCGTACCTGAATGTTCTTAAAGTTCTACATGCCAGAGTAAAACCTTGCACGAGTTTTTACAGCTCGCCGTCTTTCTCAGTAAGATGATGTGTAATAACAGTTACATGCAGAATATGAAGCTGGGAAATAATTTTTGTTTCTTGAGTGTTGCAGTTAGACTGCCTCAGTACAAGAATTAGCCTAAATGAACTGTTCTACTTGTTAGCTTCTATGTAAATAGAACTGGAAAGTGTTTGCCACTACTGAGGCTTGCATAGGGGACGTGTTTTGGCTGGGAGCCAAATAATGCTCTCCTTATAGAGAATTTGATCTGCTCTGTGTGAGCAATCCTCCGTTAGCCAGAGCTATTTATGGCAAACACATGCTTTTGTATCTTGTCATCGTTATCCACAAATGGCAAAACTGGACATGATTCTCCTGGTATGCATAAAGGAGCGCTGTTAGGCAGCCGCTGGCAGCTGAACTGTATAAGCTGCTAGAAGGAATGCTCTTTTATCATTACCTTATTTTAAAAAGTTGGTAAAGTAGAACTGTGGAGCTTTTAAATACGAGCTCTTTATGTTCAGTCCATAGCCGTTTTTCAACAAGGAAGCAGATGATTATCCAAATATTTTCTCTCTCTTTTTTTTTTCCCCACAATAGTTTAAGTAACTAGTGGTACTGTGTTTAGGCTCTCTTGTCCTGTAGAACTTTAAGACTTTATTTCAGGCTTCTGGCTGTCCCTATGACTTGCACACTTCATTGTGTTAGCTGTTCTATGTAGACTAAACTTTATTAGAATTTAACTAAAAAGGCATGATGACCACTGACTTACTAAGTGTATTAATGAGTCTTGGTTTTGTTCTACAAAACTCTCCTTTCAGGTACCTTTTAAGGTTGCGAAGTAACTGATGGTATGCATGTTGTCTAGATAAAAAAAACCCCACAACTTTTTATTCCTCAAAATAGTCTATTTCTGATCATTCATGTGTATGCAAAGCCCAGTTTAATGTAAAGATCTGTGTGCTTTATGTTTGACTTGAGTTCAGTACAGTAAAATGAAATTATCTTTTAACTGATTTTTCATAAGGAATAAATTGTTTCTTTAGAAAAAGCCAAAATGGAAAATGTTAAATTTTAATAAACCATTTGAATTTTCATTTTAGACAGTAAGCTTTTTTTAAGGAGTACCGTGTTTAAATTTATTGTTTGTCTCTGCTGCAGTCCGGAAAAATGTCTGTGGCTTTTTAGTTGAATATTATAGGTTCCTTTTTCCTTTTTTTTTTTTTTTTTTAAACTAGCTTAGGTGTATAGTCACTCAGTCCAACTAGCTATGAAATTGAAGCACAAACTATATTTATGTAGATTCCTACCAAATTGAAGTTTTGGATCCAAAAGGATCAGCCTGCCTTCAGTTTGTTCTTGAAATTGACTGACTGACAGACTGACTGACTGATGTGAGGTCCAATTCAGATGGCTTGCTTTTAAAAACAAAAAAAAACAAAAACCAGTAAAGTGCTACAGAACTGTTACTGTTTGAATTATGAAACAAATGAGAGACAGCTGGCATCTGTTCCAGAATGGTTTGTCAGCTGTTGTTTTCTGTCATTATGCAAAATGGTGAGGGCCTCATTGTAATCAAGAAGTGGAGGAAAATCCTCTCAAATGGAGTATCTTCTGTGTATCTCCATGTAGATGTGACTTTTGGATATCTTGGCTTCAGTTACTTTATTGATAAAGAAAGGTTAAATAAATTTTTCATGAGAGTAGCTTGTGCAAAAATGGCATTTTTCTTCTAAAAAAATACTTCAAAGCCAGCTGTTTTGTTTGATTTGGTAAATCCTGGAAGAGGTATGGATTAAATGGATTTGATTTCTCTGAAAAGGCAAATCAATCCAAGACTAGAGTGTGTAAGTGAGGTTTATACTTGTGGTGATTTTAGAAGTGCAAAGCTTAAATTTATATGGACTTGAATATAAAAATCACTCCTAGTCAGATCATGAAGTGGAGTTTGAGTATGCTCAGTTAAAACCCAAAGTGTTTCTCTAAGTGGAAGAGTTTTCCTGCTCTACCATTCTGTCAGAACAAGTGATGGAATACAGCAATTGCCACAATTTGATAATAAGCTTTACTCTCTTATGCCAATTCCAGTATAAACCAAATTTTCATGTCTGCCTATTTTTTATAAACTTCTGTAAGTCCCCTTTAGTTTGTGGTGGTGAGTTAATGATTGTAGAGTGAAAACACGGCACTAATGGTGGATCAACGATCATCAATGTAGCACCTGTCTCTGAGTATTGAATTTCTTTGAAATATTTCTGATTTTGAAAACCTGGCATAAATAAAATTAATTTAAATGTCTTCAGTTGTTGAGTTTGTTTGTGCTAGACAGAACCTACACTAATCACTTTGTTGTGGTCTTTGGTCTGGGAGCAGCCCAGATGCTGTGAAAGGAGAAGTTGTGGGATACCTGGATTTTTGTAACAGGTTTCACCTGCTGTCTGTTCAGTTCAATATCCAACTGTAGCAAAAACCAGCACCAGTTGCTCTGGAGATGGGTATAAAGAAATTTTTACTGGGTTGGTTCTAGGTAACCTTTTTCTTCTGTTGGATACCAGCTGATGTGTTCAGAAAATTCTTTTACACAGCAAATGTAGCAAAAGTGTGTTTACACTGGCGAGTCATTTCTAGTACAGGGAAGAAAGTGAACTGATACAGTGTGAAAAACCTGACTCCATGAAGAAAGATCAAAATGTTACCCTTTTGGTATCACTGGCGTCTCTCTTGTTAACATATTCCTAGATCCAATAAATTTTATATTATCTGGAAGAATTAATTTTGTAAATAAAGCTGTCAAGAAACAGCTTCATTGGATTCTCTGGAGAAGGCAGACTTTTGCAACACACATTAAGAAACCCTTTACTGTTTACCTAACATAAGCCTTCTCTGTGACTATGGGGAATGTACGTGAGAATATGCATGAAAAAAAGAATTAAAGGTTTAATTCTGAAGTTTTTTAATAAAAACTACTGTTAGTTTAAAAAATTGGACATTTCTCTGCCTTACCTCCCATGCTGTTAAATCTACAATAATCCCCATACATCTTACTCTTCCTTGCATTACTTATCTATGTAATGTACTAGTAACAGCTGAAAAATAAATACAACAGTAAAAATGAAATCTTTTAATAGCAAGTTCAAACAGGTGACATAATTTATGTTCATTTGATGATTTCATAGAATTGTCTTTTTACATTGTAAAGCTCAGAGAAAAAAATGTGCTAATTGGAGGTACTGAAAGTAATTTTGACATTCCTGAGATTCTGTGATTGTCTTTTTAATACCTCATTGTAGGTTAATGTTTCTGTTGTCAGCTTTGCTTCATAATTACTTGGAAAACTAATGGTTGGAAAAGAAACTTGAAGGTGCTGCTGATTATTTTTAGAAGTTTCTAAATGTCAATTTAGATTATAGTATACAAACTTCCACTGCTAGCCTAATTTTTATTCTTGCATGTACAGGTTTAGAAATGTATGTGTAACTGTAATCATGCCTCTCCTCTTCCACTTCTTTATTTTTAAAAACAGCTGTGTCACTGCAAATCCCTACCATCTGCCCACCGTCTTCTGTAAAGGTTTACAGACAATCTCCACTTGTACCTTTTAGCATCTATTTTCCCCCTCTGTTGTTTGTGATTGTATGAATTTGATTTAGAAAAACTAACTGCTTTGTGCTCCTCGAAAGCTTTTCTATTATGCAGAAAGTTAAAAGCATCAGTCAGTCTCTGGTGAGCACAGCTGCAGGGTATAGATTGGCTTGAAAAAAGAGATGTGATTTTGAGAACCAGTTTAGAGAGCCTTATTTGTGACTGCTTCCTCTTAGTGGCAGCACTGCTTTCATCTGTGACCTTCTATTAAAGCTGATGTGGGAGCTAAGCTTTTCTTCCATTTTGGCTGTTTCAACAGAAAATGGAATGTGCTTGTAGCAAACAAGGTGCAGAGAAGCAGAGAAGGTTTAGAAGCAGCAGTTTTTCTTAGGGACCTGTACATCTGGTGGGGGGGAAGGGGTTACAGCAGAGGATTTGTTTCCTTTTAATTTCAGTAGGAGCTTGCAGCTGTAATGACTGGGCTTATGTTATCTTTTGCTCTGCCTGAACATACTGATTCCACAGTCTCAACTGTCTCAATGCTTTCATGCAATGAAATGTGAACACACAGCTCTTTATCAGTGAATTGTGGTTTACTCCTACAAAAGCGAAGCCCTGCTACAACAATGCTCTTGGTTAGCCACGTCATATGGAAAGATGCACTTAAGCTGCATTTGAACAATCCTTAAAAAATGTGTGGATTTTGATTACACCAAATACAATAATTAAGCTATTATACGGGGACTGAGAATGAACAGGTGTAGTTCTTAATTAGGTGACTGCAAGTGACAAATATAATTCATGGTCATATTTTTGAACCTTAGCCCTGTTATTTAAGCATAACTTAAAGATGAAAACACTTCCTGGTCCAGAGAATTCATTGCCTGCATAAATTCTTTTAAGAAGGAGTAGCATAATTTTAGCTCTTCACTGAATATACTGATGCAGAATCTGTCACCTGAGGGTTTTTAGTCATCTGCTTGACAAATTCCTTTTGTAGTACTGCGTTATTTCTCTGCATCCACACTTCGAAATCAGTTCCCAGAACTCTCCTTCCAAGTAACCAGAATTCCTAAACAATATTTATTTTGTGTGACTAAAGTAGAAAGGCATCTTGTAGAACACCCATAGGAAACAAATGCGTGGTATTAGCCTGCATGGCCACTGAACATGTTTGGCCCTGAATGCCATCTCTGACTGTGGGGTTATTCTCATGAAAGGTCAACTCATTCAGGTTTGTATGGAATAGCCCAACACAGAAAATCTGTGGAAACAGGCAAGAATGTTTTAATTTTGCTCAGGTAAAGACTTTATGAACTTTGTGTGCTAACCACTTTTAAATCTTTTCTTTTTACCTGTCCTGACAAAAACACCTGGCTTTGATTCTAGCCAGTTTTATCGATTTAGTTCGACAGGTGCAATGGTTGGAAGTATCTTCAGGACAAGCTATATTTAGATATATAACCTTTTGATAATTCTGGCAGTTGCTTTGATCTCATTGTTTTAATTCAGTCACTTGAACTCCGTTACAATTTTAACTGCCTAGAGTTCAGCATTGCCAATGTAATCTCATAACACAGTTTGAGGAACATTTAAAAGTAGTCATCATCAAAATTAATAACAATATAAATCCATTATATTTATTTATTTTATTGAGCTAGTGTCTCAGTTTTGCGAGGATGACAACTGTCTTAAAGTTAGGTGGTCTTCCAGGGAGTTCCTGACTGAACACCTGCCATAGATCTTTGTGTAAGATTGAACAAGTTTTGGAGCATTCCTATCAGAGCAGTTTGCTTTGCTTTCTTGCATAACTGGATGAATTTCCTCTCCTGGAAGATGTTGAGGTCACTGTGGTATCAATGTTTAAAATATTTCACCTTCTATTTCTGAATAGAATGGACGGACCGCAATTTCAGCTTTTTCTTGGGGTAATACAGCCAAGGATTGCAGCTATGAATTTCATTTTTTTCCTGATTACCAGAAGGGAGAAAAGAATCTGTCTCATCCCCCTGTGTAGCATAAGGCCAAAATACAGCACTGCAATTACATGCAGGCATCATAACTGTTTTCAGCTATTGTACCTGCAGGTACGAAATGTGACCTTGTCAATTGAGTTGTGCACAGTCTTGGAAAACTCCAGAAAAGAGCTATGGTAAGAGAAAATACAAAGTTGAGATACTTCCAGTAATTGCTTTGTGCACTTCAGATTCAAGAAACAAGTGGCTGGCTCTGTGTTTATCTGCAGTTATTTTGTGCACAAAGTAATAATGACACATAAATATATATTTGACACTAATCGTAATTCAGAATCTTATGTTAATTTAACAGTTGTTTTTTATGGAAAATAGTGAGATTTCACCTGTTTTTTTTTTAAGCAATGTTGTTAATAACCAGTTTTTCTGCTGTAATAGCAAACGGTGGAAATGTGAGAAGAGTTATTTCTCTTTGCATCAGCATCCTATGTTGTGTGCAAATACAGATCCTCTCAGTTTCTTCTTAAAATAGTGTTTGGATCACATTCAATGCTTAAGGGACAAGAATATAGGATTTTTGTAAGCCACATTTTATAGCATTAATGGGAACATGCCCATGTTTTTTGAGCTATGAGATAAAAGCTTTTAAATACAAAAGGACGTATTTTGGGAGAAAAAATTAGTAACTTTTTAAAGTTTATATTTTCCTCTGCTATCAGTTTACTTTTTTCCTTAAGTTACCCATTAGGATCTGTTTTTTCTCTTTTGTTAGTTTTTTGGTTTTGGTGTTCTCACTTTCCCGACACTGCATCAGGTTTCAACCTAATACAGACTGGATTAAATTGTTATCAAAGGAAAAAGGTATTATGTATGTAATGTATACAGTTTCTGTAGAAAAGAGTAAACTGTTTGCTTGACCCAGTTTTATGGAGCTATTTCTTTCTACAGAGATGGGATCACAGTTAAGGAAGAGGGACAAATGGGTTTGCTGAGACTATTTCGGAGCACTCAGTGGGAATGAGATTATTACTGTAGTGCTTAATCCTGAAATAATCATACACCATCTCATCAACCTTGCATCAGCATCTGAGAGAGATAAATATTCTAGCTACTTTGTGATATTTGTCTGAGATAATTTCCTATTATTATAAACTTTGAGCTCTCCAGATAAATACAGAATATTTCTACCTGTGATCAATGTTTGGATGTTTTCACAAATATATGTTGTGTCTTTTAAAAGATGATTTCCAACTAGTGGAAATGTATTTCTGAAGAAATACATATTTTATGGGTCTGAAAATGAAAATGAAGGTTACAGAAGCAGCCACTTAATTCAATTTTTGGGGGGAATTCCTATAATGTTATCAGCCTGTTGTCAGGCTTGCTTTTCCTTCTGTTGGGCACAGTATGAAAGAATGCACAGGAAGGCTGTTATGGTAACAAAGTATCTGTCATCACTGACATTAAATTCAGTTAATGGTCGTGAAGTTACCAGTCATGCTGAATGTAAAAGGAATAAAAAAATATTCTCAGATTAGAATTTGTCATTTCCATAGACAATAACATTTAGTTCCCTTTGAACATGTGTAAGTGTCCTGCTGTGTCTTTGTTTCCTTAAAGATGAAAATGACAAACCCAAGCCTTTCCCCTGCCTTTGATTTGCTGTGTCCCATCTCCTCCAAAGCATTTTCCCCCTTCTGCCCTACATGCAGATACTGCTCACCTTCCTCTAATCCTCTTATTTATCCCAGTTACCTCAGTTTCACTTCCTTTCATCACCTTTTTTCTCCCTGCTAGTTCTGATTTTCCTCTGGTCCTGTTCCTTCATATTAGAAGTCTTTATCATAAACAGAGAGCAAACAAGAAAAAAAAAAAAAACCACAAACCAAACCACTTTTGATCCATTTGCTGTTTTCTTTTATTAAAAATATGAATCCTTATGAAGAAATTATTCAAAGTGTAAACCTGACTACGTTTACCAAAGTGTCAAACAGTTTGAAATAATCTCTTGAGGTGTTTGAATGGTGCCATTCTGTCCACGAGATTTAACTCAGAAATCCAAACTCCACCACTTCGATGGGAAATTGCAATACTGGGTTATTTTATGCTCTCCTCAGTGCCAAAAGCATGAACTCTCCTTTTTTTGCAATCATTAAAGCATCTGATTTCAGCTGTAACTTCCATGAAAGCGGTTAAGTACTTACAGTGTAAGGAAATGCTATGGATGCATGAATTTATGATATATTGAAAACCAAAGCTGTAGAAATAGTGTGAAATAAACTGTGTATCAACACAGAAACTGGAAGTTAATTGCACATCTCACTGGTTTATCACCAAATGCACTGGTTCCTAGTAAAATCAAGAAAATGTCAGTATTATAAAACGTATGGAAAACTGCTATAAGAATTAGAGACCATATTATAATATTACATGTTAAAAAAGTTAGATTCAATAAATTTTGAAGTAACCTTGTGTATAATCAGAAATTATATTAATACAGTACCTTTTAAGAATTTTCATTGACTTCCTTCTCTGGAACCTTGTATTAGGCTTATTCATCTCCTTGGGCTTTTCTCTGCAGTCAGGAATCCTGGAAACTGACAGCATTGCAGTAAGGATTTATTTCCTTCTCCTGATCTTAAAAAAAAAAAAAGAAAAAAGAAAAAAAAAGAAAAAGTCTGATGAAGAGATATATGAAGTAGAGCCATCTGAGGGTGCTATTTGACAATGTAATGAAGGCACTCCAATGACACAAGTGGGGTAAGAGGGGTATTCCTGCAGATGTTAGGCTGAATTCCCCCTCTCTTTTCTGGTGCTTATATCTGCCTGATCAGGCAGTGAATTTAGGAATCTACATTCCTTGCTTACTTTGGAATTTTTTTTTTTTTGCTTGTTTAGGGAGGCACAATGCCTGAAATGTTTCAGATGTTTCTGAGAATTGCCTTGGTCAGCAGCTGGTATGCAGGGTGTCCGTGGAGGAGCTAAACTTAGTGTTCATTGAGGGGCTGGAGTGTGTCCAGAGAAGGGCAATGGAGCTGCTGGAGGGTCCCGAGCACAAATCTGATGAGGAGCAGCTGAGGGAGCTGAGGTTGTTCAGCCTGGAGAAGAGGAGGCTCAGGGGAGACCTTATCACTCTCAGTAAGTACCTGAAAAGAGTCTGTAGCCAGATGGGGGTGGGTCTCTCCTCCCAAGTAACAGAACTAGAGGAAATTACCTCAGATTGCAGCAGGGGACGTTTAGACTGGGTATTATGAATACTTCACCAAAAGGATTGGCAAGCACTTGAACACACTGCCCAGGGAAGTGGTGAGGTCACCATCCCTGGAGGTATTTGAAAGATGTGTAGATTTGGTACTTGGACGTGTGGTTTAATGGTTCAGTGGTGGACTTGACATTGCTGAGTTAACACTGAAATGAATGATTTTAATCTCTTCCAACTCAGCATATTGTATGATTCTCTAAATGATTTTATGATTGATGACAGCCACCATGCTCCTGCCTGCTGCTCAGTGTATCTACAGGTGATACCAGGCTCCTGTGTTACATACATCTTGTACAGTAAGTCCAGTGCTTCCAGGAAGAATTGGACATTCTCTGTCCATGTATCACACAGCTGATGTGTACACTCACAATATATTTAACAAAGATCAGAAGCATCAGATGTTTGGGTCTCTAGTAGGTAATGAATGATTCTGACATTGTCATGTTGTGTCTTTGCTGGCAAACCTAGGGCAAAAAAATCTGGAAAGCCCAATGATCACTGGCATCTCAGCTTCTTGTTATGCACAAACTTTAAACTGTGTATTCTTCAGCACTCTGACTCCTGTAGAGCAGTGGTGAAATCCAGTCCATCAACTCAGCTGCTGATCATGCAGCACAAGACGTGTAAAGGCATTTCAGTGTTTAATTTAAGGTGAAATTGGGGGTTACTCTACATCAGACATGTGCATGCCTGACGCCAGCTCTTGCTTCGTCCCTTCACTCCTTTTAACAGTGTTCTGACCACCCTTCCCCCATGAAGATTCAGAATATGAATTAGCTGAATTCCTCAGATTCTGAAGTTCTGACTACAAGCTTTCAGAGACTGGGAATCCTGCCATGCCATAGGCATGTAGGCAAGCATGCTCCATGTCCAGCACAGTCACTGAGCTTTGACTATCTCAGGGCCAGGACTTCTAGAGAGTTTGAGTTTTGCTTTTTTCATTTAATTAGTGAGAAAAACTTTGTTTTTTCAGCTTCATCTTCCTGTTAGCATTCCAGGTGAATTGTATCTAGTGGTGATTTAAGTGGAAAAGTAAATTAGGAATTTACTATATATTAATTAGGAAACAAAAATAATAGGCAAAATAGCTCACCTGATGTGTATTTGGAATTCAACCAGCACATGTATATGCAAAATATATATGAAGTTGGAGGGGGTTTTCGCCAGGATTGGTGTAATCCAGACATAATTAGGTGTAGCTCCATTAAAATCAGCAGAAGTTAGAAATGCTTATTAGAAGTTCATTACTGTCTGGAATCATTACAACAGTATGGTGTGATGTAAATGGCAGCAGGGAAATGTGCTGGGTGCACAGTAGATGAAACCAAACATTTTACCAGCATTATGCATATTTCAGAGCATGCAACACGGATTTGCAGTTTTAGACAACACAGATGAAGAGTCCAGACTGAAAAGTGATGGCTTTCAATACATACAAGAAATGCAGGCATGAATCTTTTCATCAAAAATTATTCTAAATATGCATTATTAATTTAAGATAACAGCACTCACTTTTTAAATGTATCAAATGCAATGATAAATGCTGTTGTTTTAAATGTGGCCATTTATATCTATTATAGCCTTTTTGGATCAATCAGCACCTATGTACTGTCTCTTTGTGTTCCTGGTACGCCCACAGAAGAATTCCTCATTTTTATTAATTTAAGTTCAGAAAACAGTATTAACATCTGGGGCCATTTGTAAGGCAGAATCTGAACTCCTCTGTCCCAGTCTCCCCAGTGGCCCAGTGTAGTAAGGGCACTTTAAATGTGACTAACACAAACTGACAGCATTAGATTCAGCACAAACAATGCACAGCCCAGTCTTATTGCCATATTAATTAATAAATGAGTGAGCTCTCTCCATTTTTTATACAAAACTGTAAGAAAAAACATTAGGAAATCTACCCATTATGGAAGAAACCTGAATTAATTTCTCCTGTGACTAGTTATGGTTCTAATTCACATGGCAGTGCCCTAGCAATGCCCAAGGACTCAAGTCTCTGTTTGGACTGCAGGTTAGGAGTTTCACTGATGTTCCTGTGTGACTGCCTGGTCTGATGGCCAAGACTTACCCTTTGATACTGCCAAGGTACAAATCAGTGCTTTAACACACCCTCACATTGAACGCAGCATAACTTCACATCTTGAAGGACACTGGTTACTGGTCGGTATCTTGTTTGCCCGGTTTCTGCCTCCAGAAGTGTACAAATGTTCTGTGTTAGTTAGTGACCAGAAATTAGACACACTGATGTCTGTGGTGACAATATATCATCATATCTAGCTCAAGTTGCACTTTGTAGATTCAGCTCTTACAGGTCATAACACGAATGTCTCCACATCTAACACATGCCTTACTCATGTTATTTGTCTGTTTAGTACTTCTCTTTAATAAGCCAGTTGGGATTTTTTAAGAATCACATTCAGTTGTTAGAACAATTCTTTATTTGTTTTGATGGCTTAACATCACTTTGAGTCAAATTCAATTCCTTCAGGAATCATCTCCCCATCACTGTCTTTGATCAGAGGTAAACGTGTTTTTCTCAGCCTAAGCTCCAATGATGAGGTGCTCAAGAAATATTTCCAAGCACTCACAGTCTGGGAAGTGAGACTGGCATCCCTGTAAGTTATTTCTATAAAAATCAATTATTGCTGTAAATACAGCACTCCACAAGTTGCCAGGGCTTGCTGCAAATACAGCACTCTCCATGTTGCCAGGGCTTGCAGAATGGACTCACTGAACAGGTCAAAGCTGCTTGGTTCACTTCTTCTCACATGGGAATTGCTTGGTCTTGTGCATTGCTGAAGAATAGGGCTGTCACAGCCAAAGGCACACAGGTTCACAGAGGTACCCATATTCCAGCCATGTGGTGTTCCACAGCACCCAAAATGTATGCAAGCCTGACCACAGAGCTCCCCACCTGCAGATGTGGTACAGGTCAGGACTCCATGCAGTGCATGTGAAAGTTTGCACATTGTTTTCTATGCAAATCTGCCTGACAGAGAATAGAGAACCTGATCCCATCCAATGGGGCTTTCATTCCAATCACTGGCTATTGCCTGCAATAAGCACATATTGCTCCTCTTCTTCCCCCGTCCCTCAAATGTAACAAGTGCAACTTAGAGTTTTTTTCTTTCTACAACTACAATGGAGATGATGTTCCAGAATCCTGCTCTGATGTCTTGAGGCCTTATTTTAATACCAGCCTAAATATATTCTTGGGCATTTTATTTGGTGTCTGTATTTTTCTTTATTTAGAATACCCTTCCCTTCCCCCCTTTTTTTTTATCCTCTGATGTTATATTCCCTTCTTTTATACGTTCACACTAAGATATTTCCAGTAAGATAGCCTTCTTCATCCCCTTCATCTTGGCACCTGGTCCAGTCTGAATCTATCTATTCCGGACACATTTGACCAGGCCTTGACACTACAGCAATTAATGCATTGCTTTCTCTGCATCACAGGATCCTCCACCTTCTTCCATAGAAGTCTGATTATATCACATGACTGGTACATCTGATTTTTTTTTTCTCCTTTGCTCTTACAGAAATTTCTTCTGGCCCATTAAGATCATCACTTTGCTAAAAATTCAATCCAATTTCTGTTACTGCAGTCCTCGAGGTATCCTACTTCTTCCTGTGATACTCCAATCCTCTTCTGCATCAGAGGTACCCTCCAGTTTTTTTTTTAGGAGATTTCACTGGCTCATTTACCTCCTATTTTTTGTGCCAAGGTCATTAATGAGAAGATGAAATAAGATAGTTCCCAAAGTAAATCTAGAAAACTCCACTAAAAATTCCCCTTTCTCCTGACAGAAGACTCCTCTTCAGTTAGTTTCTTATATGCTCTACAGTTCATATGTTAGTCTTGATTTTTGTCTTAATTAATATTATACAAAATACCTTAGTGAGACCAGCAAGATTAGGTCTAGAATCTATCTCTATAAAGAACACAAAATAATTTTATCAAATAAATATATCAAACAAGTATAGAACAACTTATCCATGATAAGTGGGAACTTTTTTTTTTATCCTACTTCTGATCCGTCTTTATCTTTTATTATGTTTCCCTTCCAAATGTGTCATAAAATCCTGATCATTATTCAGCTTAGAGATACATGCTTTGGCAGCTGCCTAGTTCATTTATTCTCTTTCTTGGTTAAATCTAATAACTAATATTAAGAGATTGATATCTCACTTTTATTGTTAATAAATTAAGCCCCAAATATTTTGTACTTCGTTCAAAATTAAAATGCTAAAATTAGAACAAATTAAGTTATTTTCTAACATTTTGTTAATAACTATTAAATGGTGTCTCAGAAAAGTAAAAAAAAGGGAAAATATGAAAACAATGAAATGGCTATAAATGTTACTGCAGATGGCACTCAGAAATTCTGTAAACATCACATAACCAACTTTCAATTAAGGAGCATGCTGTTATCTCGCTGTGGAGCCCTACATGACTGCCTTGTCGCCCAACATGAATCAATTGAACTCGGCTGTGATGCTGCACATCCTTAAAAAAGAATTTCAGCATTGATGTGTTTTAGATTCAGAACCAGATGTAAACTGCAGGTGAACCAAAGAGGAGGGGGTTAGAAGAATGGATAGAACGTTAGGATGGGACTGAAGCTGAAAACATGTAGATTTAGCAAAGAGCTTTACTGAACCTGGCTGAACTTTACTTGTTCTTGTAATTTGATTTAGTTCATCACAAATTTTACAAGTCACAGGCAATCACATCTCAAAAGCATCCAAAACATTTTATGATTCATGTGGAAATCTGAGACCTGTGTACTGTAGGGCATTGGTTCAGAGGCATGGGAGAGGGAAGAGTGTCACCTAATGAATCACCAGTGCAGTACATTTTAGTGCTCCTTCCCATAAGCTTGCCCCACAGGTACTGACTTGGTGTAACTCAGTTTTGGTTTGTCTGCAGGATTTGATACAATATTGTATCACTACAGAATACTGGTGTGTTTTATGGATCAGAAATTAATGTGGACACTGAGATAAAGTAATCACGATTAGGCAAAATTCTTAGCTGTTTGTGGCTCAGAGCTGATTTAGTGACTCCATGCCTGGGACATAGGATTACATGAAGTCTGGAGCTAAGAAAAATCAGCCCAGACTGGAGGGGGAATCCATTGCTAGGACATATTACTGTAACTTCCTCAGACTTCAGTGCTACAGCTAGATGATTATTTGAGATGTGAAAATATGAAATACAGCAAATAAAATGTTTCTGTGAGAAGTGAAAGGCAAAATTTAACCGAAACTTTTGTTTGGTGCATTTGCAATTGAACTTTACACTGGTTTGTAAAGGCCTACTTTTGTCCTAAGCACTGATTTTCTGGGTGGGGAGAACTCAAAGTTTGAATTCCAAGAATAGCATTGCCTTAAATGCTGGGAAATAAGCTTTCTGAAGGTTTTGTTCAGCCACTTAGTCATAGCTGCCCCCTCAAGCAAGACATAACAAAAAGACATTTTTTTGAGAAGGTGGGACTAGAACAAAAATAATGACCTGAAACTGCATGGGTCCTTTGTGTTTTATAAAAGAAGTAGAGGTAAAAGATTTCCTATTGTAGATTATTATAAAATGACTAGAGCCCATAAACTGTACATAATGATTTTGACTTCAAGTAATCAGCAAAGCTCCATTGACTTTAATGGAAAAACATTGATTTGCACTAGCAGAAGAGCTGAGTGGAAGGAGATGCATTACTGATTGTCTTGTTAATGTGGGTAATATTCCTGAAATAATTATCCAAAATAGAGATTATTAAGGATTTGTGTTTCTTTTGCAGCTCCACTCTGCAGGTCCTTAGACTTTCAGTGCCAAAGCTGTAACAGTAGTACTGCACAAAGTGCAAGGAACACATTCCAGAGGGGAGACTGAATTTATTGCCTTTTTTTCCCCTGATCTGGATGAGGATCCCTCACCAGTCCTGAGGCACAGCTCCTCTCTCCAACTGCTGGCATGTGTTGCTTTGTGCACTTGTACAGTGTCTACCACAGGGGCAGAGGGAGGTACCTGAGAATTCAGCAGCAAAGAACAGGATACTCAACTCTCTGTATTTTGCATGGACTACAGGTCAGAGGCATTTCAGTTCCCCATATTGCAACACAAGACTTGTTTGTGCTCAAATACACAATTACAGTTTTGATTTCTACATACAAATATATAACCTCTCATAATATAATATTATCTTTGCCTTGACCGCGGCACTATTGCAACTCAATAAAGTGCTAATGGAAATGCAAATGCTATTTCATTAACTTTCATTCCAGATTATTGCCTGGCCTGAACAACATCATAAAGTTGTGCTGGCTAGAGGCTGATGGACAAGTGCTTTTGTTATCTTTAGACATGCATGCTTTGTGCAGACCTCCCCTGTCATACAAGCGATCCCAGCTGAATTTGTGCTGATGGGCTCAGTGTGTTTGCCTGATGGCACGTCCTGTCCATCAGTGAAAACCACTGCACTGCTCTAAAACACCACAGCAGAAGCCGTGCAAATTTTTCCTGGTGTGCTTACTGGATTTTCACAGTAGGGTGCTTAATTGTAACATACCTGAAGTGCAGGTTGAAGTAATGTATTAGCAATGCCACAAGAGGTTTCCTGATTGGTTTGAGCCAACCTAAAACTGCGTTGCTGCTAAAAAGCACTGTGCTACCCTTAATACTCTCCCTATATTCTTATTGTACTGGCTCAAGTGAAACTGATCCTTCAAGATAAACATTTAAATTGGATCAGCTTCCTCATCTCTCTGCCCCTGGGGCTGCACTGAGGGAGCGCTGGGACAGCAGAGAGAGAAGGAGCATGACAGGGAGATACATAACTTCCCCTTTAGCAGCCACATGGCCTTTGATGTGTGTCCTGATTTCAGGTGAGATAGAGTAAATTTTCTTCCTAGTAGCTGGTACACTGCTGTGTTTCAGATTCGGTATGAGATTAATGTGGATTACACACTGATGTTTTAGATGTTGCTAAGTGGTTCTTGCCCTGAGTCGAGGACTTTTCACTGTTTCATGCTCTGCCAGTGAGGAGGTACACAAAAAGCTGGGAGGGAGCATGGTCAGGACAACTGACCAAACTGGCCAAAGAGATGTTCCATACCACATAACACCCAGCATATAAAGTGGAGGAGTTACTTGGAACGGCACCAAGTGCTCCTTGGGGATGGGTTGGGCATCAGCCAGCGGGTGGTGAGCAATTATATCGCGCATCACTGGTTTTTTAAAATTTGAGTTCTATTTCTCTCTCTCTCTTTGTTATCTACCTTTTCATTGCAATTATCATTATTATTACATTCCACTTTATTTCAAGTATTAAACTTATCTCTTATCTCAACCCAGTGGTTTTACCTTTTTCTTATTCTCCTCCTGATCCCACTGGGGTGAGGAGCAGAGAGTGGATGAGCAGCTGTGTGGTACTTAGTTGCTAGCTGGAGTTCAGTGATGACAATGAGCTTAATCCAGTCTTGCTTGTTTTCTGTTCAGCATCTCCAGATCGAGAGAACTGGCCTGTCTGGAAGCATGGGCTGCAGCTCAAGTGCTTGTGGTCACACGGTGGGAATCAGTTACTCAGTGCAGCTATTATGATCAACCTGCACATCTTGGCTGCTTGCAGTGAGCACCATCAGTCAAGTCGTCTCAGGAGACGCTAACTCAAAACCAGGCAGCTGGAAGCAAAACTGCAGTGAAGCTAAACAGCGAGTGCTTTCTGTGGCTGCACTTTAACCCATGCCTCTTACTGCAACTGGCTGTCCAACATAATTTAAAATTAACAAGCATCTGCGTCTTCATAGCTGTTAAGTCAGAAAAAGAGAACCAAGAAGGTGACTGGTTGGCCAGCTAATGTCTACGTGGCCCAATTTTTTCTTTTCTGACTACACTCAGGTCCTTATGCCTCTGGCTCTGCAGATATTACATAGAAAGGAACACAGGATTTGGAAAGGATTTGGATGCAGCATAGAATTATTTTCTTTGACTGGACCTCTGAGCAAGCAGGAGTTTGAGACCATAAACGAAACACAGGATGTATCTTACGGTGGCTACTCCCATGCAGCTGTGCTATAATATGAATGTCACAACAGATAGACCTGGAGATAGAAGCAGCTTTGGCTTTGAGTCCACTATCATCACATTTGAAGAGCTGTTCCTGGCCATTAAATAATGTCTCAGCTGATGGTTGGTTTAATGGTGCTTGACGGCATCTACCAAACTCAGCTTTTTCTCTGGTAAACATGTCAGAAGTAATGTGTTTGGGTTTTTTTCTTGACTGATTTTTGATCATTTTGAATGAGACCCCTTTGGTCAGAAAAGCTTTAGAATGCTGGTCAGGTAAGGCTCACCTGATATGTGCAGGAACACAAAGAACACACAGTGTTTGGCCAGCTTGTGAATGTTGCCTCAAGCAAAACATGTCAGTAGTCATCACATCCTCTCATGCTGCAAGTGATGCCCTAGTACTACTGACATTCAGAGGAAGCACTGGGAGACATCCAAGGTTTTCAGAGGAGAACTCAGAAGAGCGTCTCTTTCAAGAGCGCAACAGTGAAAAACAGTGACCAAGAAGCCAGTGAGGAGCAGAAGAGGAAAACAGAAGACTGAATCTAAGACTGAGAGTAAGAAGAGACAAAAATGGAATGAGGTGATTACACACAGGACCCAGAGGTTTGGGAGTGAGGGGAAAGTAGTCACTTTGCAATAAGCTGGAGAGAACAGACAGTGCCCTCAGTTGAGACCATAGGAAACGGGGGTCTGGAATGGGGTGGTCCAACAAAGAGAAAGGAAGAGACAGATTGGAAGAAGTAGAATAAGATATTAGGAAGGAAAAATGCTAAATATTAAATAAGAGGGGAAAATAATCAAAAAGAAAATCAAAAAGTATTAGGATAAAAGGAAATAAGATAACAGGGAGCAAAAGACTAATAGTCTCCAACAATACTGATATATACTGAATTAGGCAGAAAGTGTCATTCAGTTTGTTCTGACAAAATAAGCAGCACTGTGCAGCACTTCCTGATACCCACTATTGTACCAGTGACAAGACATGACAAGAGCTGCTTTGTCTTCCCTGCCTGGTGCTGTCCTGCTGGGGCAGAGCTGGCCTTTGAGGAATGACGTGTATGAGGTCAGTGTTAGCAAATCTGCTTTTTTATCCTTCTTGGTCACACTTTCATCAATAAAGCCTTATTTATACTGAAGGTTTTTTTTCTATGTTACTATTCCCTAGCTGTGACAAGCACTACTGTAAATGGTCTTCTGGGATTTTTACCTCAGACTCATCTCAACATCTGACATGAGAAGAGTAACAACGCTGCTTTGGAGAAGTCTCCCGTAGTGCTCTTACCACGGCAGTTACTGATTTTCAGAGTTAAGACTACTGTGAGACTGAAATCCCAAAGCATTCTTATTGCTCTCCATAGTACACAGATTAAACCAAGCAGCTCTAGAATTAAAAATCTGAGAATCAACATGGGAAAAGAGTCTTCCTGGTTTCAGCTGTCATGTCACCAAAAAGGTTATTCTTTTTCTGTTACAATAATAAATGTCACAATAAAGAATTAAAGAATTTTGTGCTAGTACTTAGTACAAGTAAAACCCTTAGTCTGGAGCAAAGGAAATTCTGGCTTTCTCTTAAAAAAAAAAGATATATTAAGAATCGGGAAGAATGATCAAAAAAGATTCTCTCAGAATATTCTCTGAAGTACTCCACATTTCAACTGGTTTATAAAAAAGGGACTTGAGTTTAGGAAAAGAAATGAGTTCAATTGCTTTAAATCCAGAATAGGCAGCTGAAATGCTGATCAGTCTGTGACTTGTTTATAAACATTTCTATGCACCCTTGTGAACCAGGGAGGAGAAAACATCTTCATAGGCTCTTTCCTAGACAGTCCTATAGGAGCTACGGAAGATGCAGTCTCCTTTTGCATACATTGGTAATGAAGAATTTATGCAGAGCAGTGATTGCCTACAATCTGTTATAAAAATATGATGATTAGGTTAATAACAGGATGCAATCCAAAGAAGAAAAAAAACTGTCAAAAGCTTCAGAGCTCAGAATAAGTCAATTTTACCTGTGTGTACTGCATAATATATTCTTCTCCTTGGGGCTTCTTGGTATTAGTTCATGGCACTGGTGAAAACTGAGGTTTTAGACAGTTGAACTTTCTGCATCAGTGTAGCTGTATATGGACATTAAGTCATGCATGGCAGACAAAGACAGTGTCTACAATGCCATGTAAGTGAATTTTAAAAATAAAGAACTTGATTCTTTCCTAGGGAAGAAGTGTGATGAATTGCATTACAATATATCTGCATACATATAGTCAGCATCTTGCACAAGGAGGCCAGGATTTTTAAAACTGCAGAGCGATCCTTTTCTGGGTCCCTGCAGTCTGAATAGAAGCCCACTCATTCTTATTATTTGCATATGTCCCCATTATGCTTTGGAATTCACAGAAGACTATTCCACACTGAGAAACAGATATTTTTTTTCTTTTCTTATGGAAATTACTGTTCCTCAGAGTGTCTAGAAGTTACTGAGCTGTATTAAGCTATGTTTCTCTTTTTTCTCTATAATATTATATGATTTTTCCTGTCTGTTCTTTTAATCCTACATATCACATTCTCTTTCTTTTTCTAATAAAATATGATCAGTTTTATAGTAATTTTTTGCTGTAAAATGATCTATCTCCATAACAGGTAAAAAGCCTCTATTGCTAGCTGAGCTTTTTAGATTGGTTTTATAATAAGGTTTTGAAGCTTTTTTCTTGTTCAGCCTTTACCTTCTGAGAACATTAAACTGAAACCCCTAGTTTCACAGAAATAAAAGGTAAATATTGATTAGTCTTTTACAAAATGTAATCATCTGCTCTTTCACAAAAAAGAAAAAAGTCACCACTATAAAGCTTTAATGATATGGTTCCTTAATGCAGTTTCAGTGAGCATCAGTAAAGAAAATTTAAATGAAGTATGTAAGAGAATAAAGTATTTTCATCTCAAAGACAAACGAAAGGAGGAATCAATCTGTTACTGAGATACAAGAAAGCTGGTCCTTACGACCACAGTTTGACTGCAAGATGCTGTATTAGAGCTTCCCATGAACAATACTTGAGGTAGTTTGAAGGAAACTTTGAGTAATCAGGTTTAGAGAGGAAAGTCGAGAAACATCTCAAAAAAGAAAAAAGTGCACGAAGAATAGTTTCTCACACTTTAAAAAAAATACAGTTCTTGCCTATATCAAATGCTTGCATCCATTAAATCACTCCGTGATGAGTCATCCAGTACCAATAGAACAATATAACATGATGCCATTGAGTGGGAAGCCTTTAGATCTCCCCAGTGATTCTCTGATAAAAGCCAAATATTTCTTAAATTGTATAGCTTCTGATTTTCCAGGGATAACACGCTCAAACACAAAAGAAATACCGGTTGGATAAACCTCGGACGAAAAGAATTCCGAAAAATATGGATATAGCACCATCTACTGACATTATGGGTCTTTGCAGGTGGATGTTTTTTAAAATTCAGAAGTCCTACGGGTTACAATAGTGCAGCAGCGTTCCCCTAACTGGCAAGGGATCGGTTCCTCTTTCTATTTACAGCTCTGTAAACTCAAGATAATGCTGATCCTTGCCTCAAGGGTTTAGCAGCTGAAAATGAGACTAAGAAAACAGGGTATATGAATAGAAAAAAATTAGGAAAAAAGGGAGGAAAAACGGGACCAAAAATGAGTAGCTGAGTGAGTCGAAGTATGTCTTGGAGCAAAAGTAGGATGTTGCTAGTAAAAGGAATAATTTCTCAAGATGTCATTTGAAAGCGCCAAGACTTTCCTTTCTTTTGATTTTGAAATGCATTCTCCTTTGGGCCATTCATACGGTTTATCAGAGTCAGTGCAACTCACTGTTAAAAGAGCTTCCCCCTCCTTCATCCCTTGTAATTTTTCTGCTGGTGAGACAGGCTGACAGGAGTAAGGGCCCGCTAGAAGACCAGAGCTGGTGTAGACAGCTAGGTGTGTGGAGGAGGGTAGGAATGCGGTCATACCGAAGCGCTGCCACATTGCCTCAGTTACAACTTGTAATTTCACTTCTTCTTCAGTTATATTTAGTTCATTGACTTGATTTATTATTGTTATGTAGACATAGAAAAGTGTGTGCAAACAGCCAAGATGAAAACTCGTTAGGTAGGGTGAGCTCAGCTGTCAAAGGAAACTGATCCTGGAGCTGCAGAGCAGGTTTATTAAGCAGAGTCTTGACAGCAGAGCTGTGAAAAGAGGCTCTTCTCCCACCAGAATGCTCTTCTCCCACCTCCTAGCCAGGGTGTCCCCACGGCATATATGATCTGTCTCAGCTGCTGAAGCAGAAACAGCGTGCAGCATGTATTGCTCTGCCAGCAGGGAGGAGCATGGGGAGAAAAGTAGGGCAAGACATGGAACTGGGATAAGTTGATCAGGGCACGATGAAAGATTAATACTTTTGCTATCAACTTTTGGAGCCATAGAACTGCTGCTCTCTTGGAATATCATAGAATCACAAGATGGTCTGGGTTGAAAGGGACTTCAAAGATCACCTAGTTTGAATGGTCCCTGACAGGGACACTTCCCACTAGACCAGGTCCCTTATGAGTTATATAACCTTATATTTTTGTAAATGCAACTGAGATGGTCATCCTGCTAGATTGATTCATACCAGTCAGCTGATCTACTTAGTTTTCCCTTGTAAGAAAAAATCATGTCATTATTGCTTGTGAAGCACGTTCTCAACTTTTTGACCTGGATTCTTTGGACCTAATAAAATGTATCAGCAGTAAATAATAAATAATAAAAAGCCAACTCAATCTGTCACCAATTTTTTTTTCCATAAAAATAGATGTTTGCTGAGTGGAATGGTGTATGATACTGAATCCAGACTGTGCACAGAACAGGATGCTAATGCAGGTGAACCCCCAGAAATCAGTTTTCTGTGTGACTTTGTCTTTACCCCTTCAGCACGACAAAGTTGGTATTTAACCAGCAGTCACATACTCTTTCTTTGTACCTCATAAAATATTTTTATTTCTCTTGACCTCAGCAGTAAGTATTTTGGATGATGTTGCACATATCTGTATCAAGATAGAAACAGGCTGCATACATGAAAATTGTCTGAAGAACAGCTCTTAAAATTATTTACAAAATGCACACTAAATACATTTCTCCATACTAAAAACAATTTCCAAGAGACTATTTCCTTTTCTGAATTCCAAAGCATACTTCTAAGCAGTACAGAGTTCAGAAAGCATTATCTTCACCTATCACGAGGCTACACGAACACCATTTCCCAAGGTGTAGTTTCCTGATGGGCTTAATTCCACCTAAATACACGGTGCGGCTGAGGCAAGCGGTGCTCCTGTCCCACTAATGCTTGTGTAACTAACTATGGACTTGGCTAGGGAGCCAGCTGGGATGGAAACTACGAATTTGTTGCAGGATTAACGTGGAGGTGGGCTGGTGATCTGTGTGTGAGTGGAGGCGCACGGGAGGGTTGATGTCCACATCTGCGCGCATCCCTTGGCAACACTGAGATAGGAGTATGCTGATCACGAAGCCCCACCCTGAGGCTGTTTCTTGGCCTTTCTAGCTCTGATTCACACAAAAATGCAGTCGCAGGCATGGACTCCCTCCACGCTTACATCCGATTTAGTGTGCGGATACTGACCTTTTCCACTGTCATTAGACAGAGGGGCATTTAAATACTCCTTTCCTTAGTGTGAAATAGGCATTTGTCAATCTTAAAGTACGTAACTGCCCATAAATCAAAGCCGTATCGTAAGCCTTTTAATTTCTCGCGCTCTCATTGCCCAGTTTCACACCCAGGCCTGCACAAACGTGCGAAGTCCATCTCCCGCACGAACGCCGGGGAGCAGAGCAGGACAGCGCGGCGGCCCTGGCCTGCGGACGGAGCTGCGGGGCACGGCGCTGCCCGCCGCGCACACCGCCGGAGGCTCGGCCCGCTGCTCTCGCCGCGTTCCACCGAACAAAGCCGCTCCCCCTGCGCACGGGGCACGCCCAGCGCCCTCACGCCCGCTGCCCGGCGCTCGCCAGCCCCGGCAGCGCACGGGAGCACCGCGCCGCTGCGACACACGCAACCGCCGCCCTGCCCGCTCGGGGCCGGCCCCGCTCCGCTCCCCTCCCTCGCCCGCAGCCGCCGCCGAAGCC
>VZRF01014875.1:465989-495813 GCA_013396875.1 Vireo altiloquus
AAGCAGGAAGGCTCGGACGACGGCCCAGATTTCCTCTCGGAGGAGGACCGAGGTGTAAGTGCCGCGGGGAGGCGTCGGAACCCCGACGCCTGGGGCTGGGCGTGGGGGGAACAGAGTCGGCCCCTCTTCGGGGGCCTCCGGGCGCTGTTGGCCCGAGCCCGCCGCGTGGGTGCCGGAGGGAGGCGGGTTGCCGGGCGGCGAGCGTCCGGGCTGTCTGTCTGTCCGCCCGCCGGGATCTGCTCCAGGCACAGCCTACCGCCGATATCGGCGTCTGCGTGCGCTGCCTTGCGCTCTTCGTTGTTCTGTCACCCAAGTTTTGGAAGGACAGTTCTCTCATGCTGTCATTGGAATAGCTTGGGACGGGGTTGTGCCCGGAGATCGATGTTCTCCCTGCGGCCCCCTCCCGCTACAGACGCCCGGCGGGGCCGGTCCTGCCCAGGCTGACCGGCCCCGGGGGGCACCGCGTTCCACCGCCAGCCGCGATCCGGGGCCTGGGAGATGTAGTCCTGCCCTCCCTTCTCCCTTCAGGCCCCAGGGGCTCCCCCACAGATAACAATGGGACATTTACATTGCAGGCACATGCTGCATAATAAACTCTTTATTAAAAAGAAGTTCTGATGTTGGGACAGGATGCCACAGTTACGTTTCTCACTGAGAAAACCTTTCTCTGCCCTCGTGTTTCTGGCCTTAGTTTCTCTTCTGGCTGCTGTATCCATCTTTCTTTAACTTGCCTGCCTCACTGAAGCAACAAATCAGCTAATCTAGTATAATTTAATCAGAGTGATTACCCCGTCACTTACTATCTTGAGCAAGACCGACTGTGTGCAAGGTAGGAGAGCAGGTTTAGGGTCACTTAGGTTCCCTTGGCTGTTGGTGGTTATTGAAGTGACTGTATACAGTATATTACTAAAAATACAAAAATCTGAGAAACACTGTGTTGGTATAATGTTTTATTGTGCACACCATAGTCGCATGTTAAATTCAATTTTGTGTTCCAGTTTAGGACCAGAAATTTAAAAAGACATTCTAATATTGTATCAGATCCATTCTTGCCACTGTAAAGCTTTTGTCTTTAGGTATACAGCTACTTTACTAAGAATATTGGATAAAATAGAGAGAAGGTAGAAATTGTTGTTGTCCTTTGAGTGTCTTCAGAACAAGGACTGAGGAATGTACTAGCTGTGGAATTTTGTTTACATAGGTATTTTTCATAGGTTGCCCCTGGTACTTGGGAACAGCCTTTGATGCATACAGTTAAGTTGCTTCTATTGAAGGCACAGGTAGAACATAACAATGCAGATCTCACCTCATGTGGAACTTGTTTGTTTGGGTGGTTATTAGTTTTCCCTCTAAGGCCACAGGTCATTAAGAGTTCACAAGGTAAAACCTTAAGAAATCTCTTAGCAGTCTTGTTTATACTGTTGCATGACTTATCTCAGTTGGCCAAGTGTGGTCTTTTTTTTTCAGTCCTACATCTTCGTCTAGTGCTGAGGAATTAAACTAGAACAGTGTCCTTATCATTTCCCTAATTTTTTTAGGGTTTCTTATTTTCAATCACTGGTCACTGGGGGGGTTTAATTTTTGCTGTGTAATCCCTGTGTTTAAAACACAGGTTGTTATTTGCATGATTTTGTGTGTGATACATGAAATTAATCAAAAGCAATGTGGCAGTCTGTTGATGAATGGATTTGTTGTGCTTTAATCTTCAAAACTGTAATACTTTTTTTTCTCAGTAGATGTAGTAAAAAATCCCATCTTTTCATCCTTACTTCTGATTTGTTGCCTTTCTCTCTTTGCAATTAAAGAACAGCTAGGTCAAGCTTTTATTTGAAAGCACGGATGGCAGCTTCTTGTTGGAGTAATTTAGCTTTTAGTTTTTTTGAAAATCAATAGTCTTGCCTCTGTTGAATTCAGATATTGCTGTGACAACTGTACTTTTAATGCTGCAGGAACATATTTGTTGGCTACAGTTGTGTTAAGTTTAACCTTGGGGTAATGGGATGAAAGAGGGCTGGAATTTATGGTGATGCCACACAGAAGAGTAATTCTCAAACAATTGTGTTACACCATATGGAGCCTTTTCTGGAGAACTGTAAACCAGAGCACTGAGAATCATCTTTGAGGAAGTAGCAGTGGGTGGTCTGTAGAAGGAACTTATTATAAATGGTCTGCTTAAAATGAACTTGTGGGAATTGCTTTTCTGAATTTCACTTAGGAAAATAGGCATGAGTTTGCTTTGGTGTAACTTGGGTCCAATTGAGATTTTTGTGCTCTCTCTAACATAAGCAACATGTGCTCTGAAAAGCCCTGTAGTATTCCTCCGTTAGTACTGTCTTGTGTATTTTATATCTATATAATCTTTAGCTAACTTGGCTAACACTCATTTAGCGGAAATGAGCTGTCGTTTAGGACGAGTCTGCTGGAAACTTAATGCGGTGAAAACACTTTGAAAGCTTTTGTTGTAAAGGTAATCTTTGTCCCCTTGCTCTGTGTATTTATCTGCCTGTAAAGAACCAGCTGAAGAAAGGGTCCTTTTACTCCAACGTTTTTGAAAGAGCTTAGAGCATGGAAGTTACTGTTAATGGATGACATTACCTAGGAATGTAACACTTGGCTGTTTCCCTCATCTCTACCAGATTCTGTCCATTATCATTTGAAGTATAATTGATCCTTAAGCAAGAGCTTAGGTGTTAAATCCTCTCCTTGATTGTGTTCTCTTTTAGTACTGTAACATCACTTGGCCTGGGTTTTGGCTTCTGGTATTTTTTAGACCCTTTGAATAGAACCGGGACTTTCTTGGTATACCATAGGAAACTGTAAAGTAACTAAATTAAGTAAGGCTTTGTTTTGCAAGTTGTTCAGCATGGATGTAGATTACATATTTAAGCATGAAATTATTATGCGATGTTGTATGTATTAGACTTGGAGGGGGGCAAGATAAAAAGGGACTATCCTATCTCTGTTTCTTCCATACTTTAAGGTATATTCATTTCAGTTTTCATCTGTATCAGACTTCTTTTATTTTTTCATTTTCTCCTTCTTCTGTGACTAGAAAACCATCCATTCGTGGCAGTTTTATTTTGGAAGTAGTGATGCAGAGTTTGTTTAAGTTTGTGGTGTGATGATGTTTGTGAATTCACTTTCCAGTAATGCAATGTGAATCGTTGTGTCACATGAATACATCTAAATTCCCTCAACTTTCTGATTGTCTTTGACACCTTTCATAAATGCTTCATTACCATTGCAGATGAAAACATTCCTCGTTGGCAGTCAGGCTACACAGCATAATTTAACATATGATTAAACTCTTCAAAACTGTTACAAACTTAACTTGGTATATATTAAACAAATAGTCCTTTACAGTTGTATGTCATGGGTGAAGTTGTCATATTTAGTTCTTACTTTTCTCAGCACAAATATGTCTGAAGTTGTGAATAGTGCATATGATCAGGCTGCAATGCACTGGACATGCTCTAATGACAAACTTGATCAGCTGTTATACCAAATTTTAGAATTTTGTATAGTACCACTTCAAAAAAAAAAAATGGAGGTGGAAAAGTATTTTGGTAGAAATATTTGTGGCCTGTGAAAGACTACAGAAATACCATTTAGATAGTCCAGATTATTTGCTGAGATCACTTAGTCTGTTAATGTATTCTGGGGGGACCAGAGCAAAACAAACAGTACCCCAGACAGTGTAACCACAAAAACCTTTTTACATGCTGAAAAATGTGGTGTCATGACCATAAGGGAGACATCGGTATGTCATTATATTTTTCTTTCCTAAATTAGCTGGTAAGCACATTGGAAACTCAGTAGGAGCTAGGAGATTCTGCCTCTGAGAAGTGATTTGCAAGGAACCATTGCATGATAATATGCCTTTGTGTGAGGCAGTGACCCCCTAAACCTTGGGAAAACAAAACAAAAGGCGGTGACTGAATCACGTGTGTGAATGCGTTACTGTGCAATCATTTTAATGATTTCCAACTTCACTGTAAGGAAAAGCTATTACTATGTGTGTAAGAGCTATTGAACTGTTACATTTTGCTGGCCTTAGCAGAATATGCTAGACTGCATGATTTTGGTTTACTTTAATACACTAATTCTAAGATCTGTGAGTCTGGTTGCTGCTACCTAGGCAAGAGTTTCCATGCATTGAGGTTAACAGCAAGACTACAGTGGGATCTGACCACTGTGATTTAAGATAAAGGTAACTTATGGAAAACAAGATTTGGTAGTTGATGCTTCTGTCCTAGTGCTTTTCTTGTGCCTCAAAGCACTACCTTCAAAATCTGCTCATATGTAACCTCTGTACTATGTGTTGTGAATACTTAAAGCATTGTTGTACTTAAGTATGGACTTAAAAATGCAATCCTGAAAAAAATTAATGGAGAAAAAGTCCATCTCTGTGTGTCAAAGCATTTTTTTATACTGTAGAATGGGATATTTCTAGAAAAAATGCAGCATCAAGCAAAACACCATGTCATAGTAAAAAGTATGCCTTGTGAGCGTGATGTTGAAACAATGTGATTGGGAAAGATTTCAGAGTTAGCCTTACTGCTCATAAAAACATTCCAAATGTCTGTTGGTCATGATGATGAAATTGTCATGGGACAAATTCCTCTGCAACGACAGGGGTGCAAGGGTGAGGGGACTTGAATTTCCACTTGGGGTCTAGATGAGGTTACTTGCACCAAGTCCTGTTGAATGAAGCCTTTGGTCCAGTTACTGCCAAATATTGTGGTGCTCAGATAATATTGCATTTTTGCAATATATGATCATTGTCTAATTTTTTTTTCAATGTGACTTTGGAATTATTTTGTGAAAGAGTTCAGGTTTCGTGTCATGTAGAAAAAATACGTTTTCTTGCTCTTTTGCCATTTCTCATGCTCATTTTGAAGACATCAAAGTCTTTGGTTTGAGTTTTTTGCTTTGGGTTTTTTCAGAAAAATATTTCCAAGAAGACTTAGTTCTATGAAGTTCAGGATATTTTTTTTGTGCTTTTTCATTATATGATATATTGAACAGAAGAATAGTGTAAGACAATATGCGTAAATCAAATCTGTAACAGCTCTTGCTTCTTTGAAATATAGAACCACTTTTCTCCTTAAAAATACCTTTCCAACTGTTAATATCTTAATAATTACCTTGACAAGTATATTTACTTAAGGCAGGTTGTCAGGTCAGAGGAGTGGGGAGAATAAAGAGAAAAACCTACCAAACTTGTTGCTATCTGTAAATGTACTTTGTCTTGACCATCTCAATTACTAACAAGTTAACAATCTACAGAAATGAAAATAGTGCACTAAGAAGGAGTACTGTAAAGGTCATTTGTGCAATAAGGAGTACTACTGGAATTTCTTTTTCTGCTGGAAATAATCTTAATATGGGTGGGTTTTGTAATCTGTCTTCAGCATTGCAGGATCAGAGTTCATTTCAAAGGAAGAATAATGGAAATATAGTTTAACCTTTTTTTTTTAAGCTAAATATATTTTTCTTTCTTTAGCTTAGAGCAATAAATGTAGATCTCCAGACTGATGCTGCTCTGCAAGTGGATATCTCAGATGCACTCAGTGAGAGGGATAAAGTGAAATTCACAGTCCATACAAAGGTAAAACCCTGGGTTTGTACATGCAGCAGTTCGAGAGTTTGCTTAAACTGTTTAATGAAACAAAGTGTAACACAATCCAGAAGAAATGAGAAAGCAGAATTACCTCATGTCTAAGAGACTGTGTACCGTGCATAAGAAAAAGATTATGAGTTAAAGAACTGTTTAGAAGAAAGTTATGTTCATTTTTTTTGTATTGATGTGTTGCCATGCCATTCCCATGCTTATTAATTAGTCTATTTGCAGGTAGAATCTTTACTACACGTGAATATACTTCAGTACAGTTTTTTAATTAGATTAGATTTTATTATAGTTTCAGATTCTAAAAACATATTTTGTAATTGTATTATATTCAGGGATCATTTTTAATTACTGTTGTTTATGGCTTTGTTTTAGATTTGAATTTTTATTGACTGCATAGTGACAAAGTAATTAAAATTGAATAAAATATCTAGACATCATTAATCCTATCTCCTCCCTCACTTTCACCATTAAATTAGTGTGCGTGAGAACACATTGCTCAGGATTTGTCCATTTGGGTTTTGATTACAGAATCACAGAATCACTTAGGTTGGAAAAGACCTCTAAGATTGAGTCTGACCATTAATCCAGCACTGCTGAGTCCACCATTAAACCACGTCCCTAAGTGCCACATCTACACGTGTTTTAAATACCTTCAGGGATGGTCACTCAACCATTTCTCTGGGCAGCTCCTTCTAAAACTTGACAACACTTCTGGTGAAGAAATTTTTTTAATACCATATCTAAACCTCCCCTAGCACAACTTGAGGCCATTTCCTCTTGTCCCATCACCTGTTAATTGAGAGAGGAGACCAGTCCCCAGCTGGCTACAGCCTCATATCAGATACTTGTAGAGATACTTGTAAGGTCACCCCTGATTTTTCTCCAGGCTAAACATCACCAGCTCCCTCAGCTGCTTCTCATCAGATTTGTACTCCACACCCTTCACCAGCTCTGTTGTACTTCTCTGGACTCTCTTCCAGGACCTCAATGTCTTTCCTGTCATGAGGGACCCAGAACTGGACACAGGACTCGAGGTGTGGCCTCACCAGTGTCCAGTACGGAGGAACAGTCGCTTCCTTGGTCCTGCCGCACTGTTTCTAATACAAGTTAGGATGCCATTGGCCTTCTTGGCCACCTGGGCACGAAGTAGATGGTCATGTCCAACTACTGTTGACCAGATTCTTTTCTGCTGGGCAGCTTTCCAGCTGCTCTGCCCCAAACCTGTCACACTGTCTGGGGTTGTGACCTAAGTGCGGGACCCGGCTCTTCACCTTGATGAGTCTCCTACAACTGGCTTCAGCCCATGCATCCACATGGTTCAGATCCCTCTGCAGATCCTTCCTGCCCTTCGCAGATCAACACCTCTGCTCAGCTTGGTGTCATCTGCAGACTGACTAAGGGGCACTTGATTGCCTCATGCAGCTCATCAATAAAGATACTGAACAGATTAAATTGATAACAGAATTAAATTGGTAAAGATATTAGAGATGTCTTTGAGAGCAGACACTCCACAACCTCTTCGGGCAAACCATGCCAATTGATTGCTGCACTAATTAAGAGGAGGGTAATTACTGCGATATGAACTTTTTGGGACATTTTTGTTGTTCCTTCAAGGTTTTTTCTCATATAGTAATGAAAAACATTGTGGTTTTTTTGTTGGGTTTTCTTCCTCCCTACCTCCTTCGCCCCCATAATTCTACCTCCTTTTACCCTTCTAGAGTTCCTTACCAAATTTCAAACAAAACGAATTTTCTGTTGTCCGGCAACACGAAGAGTTTATTTGGCTTCATGATTCTTTTGTTGAGAATGAGGACTATGCTGGCTATATTGTAAGTACTGGTATTCTTTTGCTTTATATGTGCCGTTTTCTGTGGACTGTATCAAAACTACTTGAGACTGCTTTTAAATGCAGTGGAAACAGCAGGTGTTCATTCCTTATAAAATCAGATCAGCTTCTTTAATACTTAATTTTATGCAATTACACAAAATTAATGGTTGAAGCAAGCTTGGAAGAAAACTACAGTAACTGTCATACTTTTTTGCCTTTTACTCCTAAGGAATGAGTAGTTTAATTTGTCTCCAAACATATTTTTATGCGACCGTGTTAAAAATGTGTGTATGACTTGGTGGTATTGTTTTTGCAAGCTAATGTTTAACTTAGTTACAAATTTCATGTTGCCTTTGTTTTAGCTGGAATGGCAGAGTGAAGTAATTAGACTTTTTGAGTTCTCATTATAAAGATCAGAATCATTTTTCCATAAATGAGAGGAAGGGAAAAACAATTTAAATACCATGTAGAACTACAGGGAACCTCAATATGTAATAACTTACGGTGTGAAGTTTATTTCAGACCTTCCAGGAACAGAGACCTCAAAAGAGGCACCATATGATACTGCGTATTAAAAATGGTGCTGCTCTTCATATGTTAATTGCAAATAGGAATATGTGTCATCTTGGTATGAAAGTTAGGTATTTGTTTTGTGTTTGGGGGGTGTTTGCTGATTCAGAGGGTAAACAGATATTTCTAATTGATTAGTGGGTACATTATAATGAGTATAATCTGTGATGTGTCATACCATTCTTGAGCTAGTCTTTTCTTAGAAAAGCTGTTTGAAGTGACTAGACCTTCAGTGTGGTAATAACTAGTTTCAGATGGTTGACTGTCTAGATACTGGATTTTTCATTTTTTTGGTAATGTGTTAATATGATGGGCCAGTATCAGTAGACTAAAATTTAAACTTAGTTTAACTTTGTTCTGTGCTTCTTTCCTGACAGCAATTCAGGATTAGTTTGACTGTGGTGTTTTCTCTTTCAGTATTAATATACTGTATTATAAAATTAACCTAGAGACTTGTTTACTGGGGGTTTGTTATTTCAACACATATGTCTTTAATGTCAGCAGTGCTGCAAGGAAGAGCTGGTGCCTGCAAACAATATGGAATGGTTTTCTTCGTTTAAAGTTTTGGCGAGTTATAAATGGATGGTGTGAAAACAATTGTGGAATTCTTTTTTTTTTTTTCTTTAAATAAGAAATAGTCCTTACCAATTAATCTAAACCAAAACCACTTAAAAATAATTATTTCAAGTTTTAATTCATTGTCATGGGAAGTGAAGTATTACTTGGTTTCTGTTGTAATTAAGCTGAAGCCATTAGTTAATACTTTAGTAATCTTAAAGACACTTGACCGAAATGTATGGTATAGTAATGCAGCATGTATAACTTGTGAATGAGAGACTTTATCCAGAAATGCTGTAATGAATGATGAAAGAGAGAAACGTATTAAAAAGCTGCAGGCAGTCTACAGTTCCTGTACTGTGAATGGTGTTGTTTGACTGAGAAAATGAGAGCTTAGAAAAAATTGGATTCAATTCCAGATTCCACCAGCACCACCCAGGCCTGACTTTGATGCCTCCAGGGAGAAACTGCAGAAACTTGGAGAAGGGGAAGGATCGATGACTAAAGAAGAGTTCACCAAGATGAAACAAGAACTGGAAGCGTATGTAGACTTGATTACTACTTTATTTTTTTATATTCCAAAACTTTTAATGCTGTTTGCTGTCCCATGTTTCTGATTCCGCTGTAATGGTTCTCTGTGAAATACAGACTTGAGAATCCAGTTGCTATATAACCAGGGTTAATCTTAGTGATCATGATCAGTGCCATTAGGAAAATTGTAGAAATAATTTCATGGAAGATCTTCTGAAACAAGAAATAAATCAGCTTGTTCATGAGCATTCTTTTATAAGAAAAAAAGCACTTAGATCCTTTTCTTCACAGAATAAAGGGAGAAGATAACCTCTATCTTTTTTAGTTCTGATATTCCATATTTTATAAGTGTAACGAGACTTTAATGTTATACATGTAGGGATCGGGAGTAGGGAGTTTTACATGTGGTTGGTACTGTAAATGTGGATGCCAACCTTCTGTACCCCAGGAAATATGAAGATTACTAGAAAATTCCTTTTTTGACACTTTTAAAAAAAATTTTTGCACAAGGAGAATATACTTCCTGAAAATACTGTTTTCCCTTAATATGAATTTAATTTATATTGAAATATCTGCTCTGAAGCTTCTTGTTCCATATCTAGTTACACAGTGAAGTTTCTCCTTGCTTCGTCCATTTTATCATGCATTCACTTCTTTGATCTTTTTCCTGTCATTGGTTTCAGTTTTCAAGTGTATATTTACGCTGCTTCTAGACTGCTTCTATCAAGAGCTCTGAATTGGCAAGAAAAGTACATAGAACTCTTAGAACTGCTGCTTTCTCTCCGAACTTCAGCTGCTGTGAGCAAATGTCTTAAAAAGCTCTGTATTAGTGATATGTACAGCATAATTTATAGCAGAGTAGATATACACTTCATATGCAGAAAACTGGAAATTAACAAAACACTATAGATTTTAAAGAATCTGGTTTTCCAGCGGCCCTGATCATGATTCTCTTGTGGTCTGGTTAGGGGTTGGATAACACAGAAAACTTTGGGTTTCTTCTACTGCCACCTCCATCCTCTGCATCCTCCTTTTTTGTCTTCACTGAATGACTACTACTCTCACTGAGATCAAACATCTCCCAACACTGGCCCTGCTGGTTTGCTGGTATGTAAATCTTAACCTCCTTGCACATAGTGGAAGGAAAAGCATTGATGATAATTTTACCATTTGACCTCAGAATGGGAAAAAGAGGCCTTTCCTCATTTTTAGATGAGTTGCATCTTACTCATTGAATTTGCAAAGCACAATGAATTCTAGCAAACTTGTATTGATAAGAGTGCCTTCCTCTTAATTAAGTTGCAAGTGAGTAATTGCTTTGAAACTAAGTTGGCTGAACTGGGCAACTATGTGATTATTATGGTTAAATGTGATTTTTTTGTTGTACCTACCAAATGCAGCTTTTAATTTCACTTCTAGAACCACTATGAAGCGAGACATCAATGTAAGCTTTGGCTCAAAAAGGCTAGGTGCTTTAACATGAAATAAAAGACTGTTTAATCACCTAACAAAACTACATGAACATATAAATAAGTAAGGAGGGTGCAAATGGGCAAGGGGATGGAGATGGGGAGGAAGGAATTTGCACATCAATACACAGTGCCTAGGGACTGTAGTCTGTACCTCAGTTTCTTGATTTTTGGGGTGCTGGGGAGAGGACAATGAAATGAGGTTACAGTTTCAGCAAACCAGTGTCTGTTAGCTAACCATAAAAATTAGAGTGTATTTGTTGACTCTTCATTAAAAATGTCTCTGTAATATGTTTGGGCTTCAAGTTTCTCCCTAGTATTAACATTGCACTATTTATTTATGTCTATATCAAACATTGGAGTGATAAACTCCATTATATGATCAACTTGTAATTTTGTACCCTTACTGAGGATCTCTTAAAGCTGCTCACTAGGTTTATCTCAAACTTAGTTGCTTCATATGAAATTCTTATGTCTGTCTTATTTCTTGTTTTTAGTGAGTATTTGGCAATATTCAAGAAGACAGTTGCAATGCATGAAGTGTTTTTGTGTCGCGTGGCAGCACATCCTATTTTGAGAAAGGACTTAAATTTCCATGTATTCTTGGAATATAATCAGGATGTGAGTATTGAAAACTGAATTGCTGGCAAGAGAAATCAAGATGTACTTTTATGGTAGGATGGAAAATTGATTAAGAGGGCATTACCTCCTGGAGCAAATTACATCAATTCCTTCATGCCAGACATATTTGTATTGTAAAAGTTGGAAATTCATTTAGTCTGTAGGAGTTCATTTTCTGCCACCTGGAGAACCAAATGCACTGTGTGCCCTAACCTTAGCATCAAGAATACTACTGGAAATCCAGTATATTTTGGATGTAAAAACTGGGCTTTTGGGTGATTTCACACAACAGTATACTTCTTCACTCTTTGAAATTTTTTTTTTTCCTGCAGGGAAGAATGATGCAACAAAATGGAACACTTATATTTTAGGATTTGGAACTGTGATATAAATTCTGTTGCTAACAAAACTAGAGAGAATTTCTAATGAAATGTTCTAATAAAGAAAACCTTTTTGTTAATGATGGAAATGAAAATGTGGTTAATTTTTTTCTAAGTATTGGACTAGAGTGGCTATCCACATGTAACATACTGAATTGAGATAATGGAGGGTACTTTTAGATTCATAACTCTGGTGTTGGAATTGGTGGTTCCTTGTATTCTGCAGAGAGTTTCAGTTACTTTTTAAAATTGCAGGAATCAACATTGAATGAAAGAAATTATTACAAAGACTGGCTCAACTTCGTAAATACTTAATTCAAAATGTGTTACAGAGATTCCGTGTTGCTTGATGTAGAAATGCTTACAGATTCAGGCACTCAGTTTACCTACACTGGGTGAAGTTAGTTAGAGGGACAGGAAGAGTGTGAGGAGGCTTAAACCAGAATTATCCTCTGGAAGTCAAGGATCTGCCATTCACTGAAGAGTGAAACATGGTTATATTATCTCAACTCTAGTTACATCAACTCAGCTATACTGTTCGTGATAAATACTGTGTTACTGATAACTAAAATGTACACTCTGTACTTTTGGTACTATGTGTAGGTGCTAGAATGTTGCTGATTTTTTTTTTCCCCCTAGAATAGTATTTTAGATGATGAACAATCTAGTAAATGAGGTAGTCTTCATTCTGGATGCAAGGCGCCCTGTCTCCATTTGTGTAGAGTATAAGAGTAAACAGAGAACAGGAAAACTGGTTTAGGTGTAGCAAGGGGTATGTAATTCTGTTTAATTTTTATTAAAGCTTGTATTGCCTCCAGAAAATGACTGAACTTGATAAATAATTTGTTTTTCAGTTGAGTGTTCGTGGGAAAAATAAGAAAGAGAAACTTGAGGACTTCTTCAAAAATATGGTTAAATCAGCAGATGGTGTCATTGTTTCAGGAGTAAAGGTGATTACTGCTTAATATAGCAAGATCTAAAATGTATTAACATTGTTGTCTTTTTTAATGAAGCAGAATTTTACATAGGTACAAAAATGGGATTTTATAGTGATAACTAACTTAAAAATTAGTGGCAGACCATGGGTGAGAGCTTGTGGCCTGGATGCAAAATAATTGCGAGCTTTCTTGTGGGCTTTCAGTACTCTTTCCCCTGTTCTATGAAATCAAGCTTTTTTTTTACATATATATATATAATTGATAATCTGGTTGGGTTTTTTTGTTCAGGCCTGCCATTTTATATAGTCGAACGGAGAACTAGGTCTGACAACTGCTTCAGTTCAGAAGTTACTGAGTGAATTTTCCTGCTTGTAGAATCCTTCTGCTGTTTCAAAGCTAGGAGCATCAGAGGTTATATGAATTTTCCCAGTAGATGTAAGAATGTAACTAAGGAAAAAAAAATGCAGTTTAATTTTCACTTTTCCAAAAGCTACAAGATCGCTTCTATAACAAAGAGGAGTTCTGCAGAGGATAATTTTTAATCTCTTTTCTTTCTAGTGGTAACCTTCCATTTGCTAGCAATTTTTACAAGAGTTAAAAGTTTCTAGGTTCAAAATCTTGGTTTTTGAAACTGCTGGGAAGTGGATATAACCATGGATTAAATATGACTTGGAGAAAAAGTCCAAATAACTACCACTTTCATAAGAACATTGTTCAAAGCCCATGATGTAGGCTATTCCATGGCCTTGAGCATCTGTGTTATTTTAGAGTGTTTTTAAAAATAAGTATTAAACCAATTATCTCAAATTATAATACAGGAAATACTAACATTTACCTCTATTTACCAAATTGACAGAAGTCTGTCACTAAGATCAGTGTTCTGAGCTAGAAGTTCAAATCATCTCATCTGAGACCACAGCCTCTGTACTACTGGGTTACTTTTATCCCTTCTCCCCTTCTTCTAGGTAGATGTCTTTTTATATTAACTACTTGGCATGTATTCTATTTTTCTGTCACCTGTGGTGACCCTTTGGTGTTCCTTCATGTTTGGTTAGACAGACCTTTAGGATCCTTGTTGCAAATGCTTAATTCTTACTAAATTCTTAATAAAACTTAAGATCATGATATACGTGGAGAAGAAATCTGTTTACATAAATGGTGTTTTAGACAATAAAAATATATGCATTTCCTGTCACAGCAACAGTGAAATGTGCAAATTTACTCTGCAATTGCTTTGTAGGGAGTGAGTGAAATCCTGTTTTTTAATTGTTCTCGTTTTTTTTGTAGGATGTGGATGACTTCTTTGAACATGAGAGAACATTCCTTGTAGAATATCACAACCGAGTCAAAGATGCCTCTGCCAAATCTGATAAAATGACAAGATCACATAAAAGTGAGTTTTTTCCAGGGTGAAAATAGTACTGGTTAAAGTGTACAGAAGTTGTTCATGAGGAGAAGTAATTTTTAGTTTCCTTTTTGCATGTGAAAAGTGAATTTATTTTTCCAAGTGTAGCCTTCAGAGTCTAAAGAAGTTCAATCTGACTTTCTAAGTTTAGTCTTTGCTGCAGTAGACTAGATGGAGTAAGAACAACCTGGTGCAACACGGAGGATGCCTTGATTCTTCATGCTGTCTGCTTGAAAAGAAATATATTTTAAGTATTAGTATTTTGTTGAAGTCCGACTTAGTAATTTATGTGTAGAGGTGGGTAGTATGGCAGTACATGTGACTTTACACCTAGTGAAGTTGTTCTTGATGGGATGTGGTTGATTTCACCAAATGCAGTCTGTTGGCACACTGGGCCTTGCTTTACCTTGCTAACAAAGTTAACCTTTGCTCATAGCAAACTCCTGTTTGGGCCATTAGGTTTAGACTTGGTTTCCATTTTTCAGTCTTTTAGATTGGAGACTGGAATGTGTACATTCAGCAGCCTGGTTTGCAGGACCCCTTTTCTTAGTGAGACAAGATTTTCCACTTGCCTTGATTTGTCTTTGTGAGCTGAGTGCTAGCTAATGTGATTTCTGAAAGCTCTAGATGGTCCTCCCAAGTGCAGTTCATTTATTTGAGAAAATGGAAAATCTTTGGTTTAGGACTATTGTGTTTGGTTTAGGATTACTGTGTTTTGAGAAGGTCAGAAAAAATTGACCCATATTGCCCTTGATTTTAAGTTTTTGTGCCTAGATAAATCAAAATTGATCTTCTAGATTCTGTCTACTTCCTTGAAGCTTAGGTCTGATACTGTCTTTGCTGTCTACAGTAATCTAGTTCGCACAAGACCAGGTCACAAACCTTTTATGAATCTTCATTGATAAGATCTCTAAAGTGGATATTGAATGAGACATTAAACCAAGAATTTTCTGAGTTCTTCAGATGCTTCTCTTGCTGTTATGTAAAGACTTTCATAGTTTTAGTATCTATGCTAGTTGATGGAAAGGGTCGGTTATGGCTCAATGAACTTCTAAGGGACCCTGTGTCTGCATTCAGTTCCCACCTGAAGTGGTTTCTGGTGGTTTTGGTTGCTTTCTTAAAATGAGAACTGAACTTCATTCATAGTGATGAAGTGCCAAGATACATTTACAGAGTGAGAAAGGCTTTTATGTTGGTTGTAGAACCAGGAAAATCCTTTGAAATGAGGTTGTAGAGGACCTGATGGGAAAGGATTGATCAAACTCATGACAGAGCTGCATTGGTTTCCGGGCTCCAATCACATAGGATGTTTATTGACAGCTTTTACCAAACTGTGAATTGGGACAAATGGCATCTTTGGAAATTCTGGCTAGAGGAGTAGAGCCTCTGGGAAACCTGTTTTGGAAATGGGCAATCTGTAGTTGATGGATAACATGATCAACACAGAGAGCTGCAGGGCTTGCAAAGACACTGACTTGCTATTTCCAGCAGAAAATACATTTTTATGTTAAAATGAGAGGACTAGAAGGGGAGATTAATAGCTTCCTAATACCATTCTTCACTGTGACCAAGTGCACTGATGATATATGGAGTAATGAATTGCATGGAAGTTGACCCACCCAACCTCTTAAGGTTGTGTTATTAAAAAAAAAAATCTGCCTAACGGCATATAAACTTCAGAAATAATAAACAAATGTATTTTCCTGTTCATTGCTTGGATCTGTTTGCTTTCATCATCCATTGAATTAATACTTAAAGCTCTTGAATAGAGCTGTGTGTGCAAAGATTTTATGATGATTATATAGCAATACCTCACTAGTCAAATTATGCAGCCTTCCTGCAAACATTGCTTCTAATTTCATTGTTTAAAGTGATGTAACACTAATGCTACTTTAACCAGTGACTGCTTGTTGAAGAGGTAAGGGTTTCCTAAAAAAAAGGGATGTGCTAGAAAACATGTTGTGTCTGTAGTGCTCTGTTTTTGATAGTTGGGGTTTGTAGTAAATTAACTGCTCTCTCTGAAGCACATAGAGTTTCTGTTACTATTAAACTGTGATTTTATTTTCTCCAAATAGCTTTAAAATAAAAGTAAAATTCAGACTTTACCCCTGAGTTTGTACATCATCCACCAAAATGAAACCTAACAAAATAGCACAATAAATTTATCTAGCAAGTTCTAGTTGCATAAAATACTCCCAGGTAAATCACAGGCTGTGCAATTTGGTGAAAGCTCCATTTTTATTGTGTGAAGTTATCCTTCCTATTAAGTGATGTGATTGCAGTTTTATTTCTACTTTTGTGTTAAAGCATGTCCTTTTAGAAAAATAACAATTTTTGAAAAAAGAGAGGAACTTCAAAGTTTTCAGAAAGAAGAGGAATTAGATAGTAAAACAAGTGCTTGTTTATTTTTCTAGATGTGGCGGATGACTATAATAGAATTGGTTCTTCATTGTATGCATTAGGAACACAGGACTCCACAGACATATGCAAGTAAGATATTATTAATAACCTACGGGGAAATTTGCTGTGTAGCAGTCTTAATGGTGACCTGCTGAGATCAGTAGCTCTTGTTAGGAGAAAACCAGAATTTATTAAAGCTGTATCACATGAAGATATTTTCTTCTCTACTATTTCTTTTCTTTAGTGGGCCGCATTTAATACCTTTGCTTTAATATTTATCTGTAAAAAAATGCTGTTTTCTATAGTCTGTAGAAAATTACACAGATGAGATGGAAAAGTCCTCAGCCTATAAAAAAAACCCCTCACAACTGTTCACCATTTTTTTTTTAAATGTTAAAAAGGCTTTGACATGTGCAGCAAGCACTGATCTCAGTCTGAGTATGTGGATTTTTTTGAGTGTACCAACATCTTGAAAAACAATTGTGCTGTTCTGGCAAGTTTGCTGCCCTTAGGAAAATAAAGGAATCTATAGAGATTCCCAGAACTTTGAAAGTAGCAAGGGGTCTTTACGTACAGATGTTTGTCCTTTAATGTTGCAGTGATTTGCTTGAAGATGAAGTCTGGTGTATCTGAAAATAAAACTTAGTTAACTAGCTTAAAGATGTCCATGCTTGTCAACATACACACGTAGTTCATTATTGTGATGTTGGTGTCTGTGTGACGACCGGTAGGACATGAATATGAAAGTGAAGTTACTAATTTACCTGAGTTACAGTGATAAACGTCCAAATGTGGTGACAGCTTATATACCAGATACTTTGATAATAGTATTGATATTTGTTGTAGTCCATCAGGGTCTGTCAGCAATCACATCTGTCTTCTGTCAAAATAGTATAATTTGACTGTAATGCAGTGTGCTGTAAGACTGAAGCCTTGCATTGTCTCTTGCAAAGGAGATGTTGCCACACTGTTGCTCAGCATCCCCGAATTCCAAGTAGGACATAGGTTACTTTTACTAGGTGAAGAAAAGTGTGGTCAAATTTACATAAAGGGCACTTGATAATAGTGTAAGACCATTGACCTGGTGTTTGAGGTTTAATTCACAGAAGCATAAAGAATCCTTGATATTCTTTACTTAAAAATATCCATCTGTTATGCTTTGTTTGTCATTTGCCTTTCTTACATTGCACAGTTGCCACATGTTTGAAGTTTGAAACCAGTATGTTCTGAGTTTGGTGAATTATAATTCTAAGCGGTGCCTTTGCAGTCTTTATTGCCAGACGCAGACTATAGTGTGAAATGTAACTAGAAAGTAACTGGATGAAATGTTACTAGAAAGTAACTGGATTGTTGAAAACAACGTTGTAATATGAGCTGTTTCCTTTGCGCAGGTTTTTTCTGAAGGTGTCAGAGTTATTTGACAAAACAAGGGTATGTACTATGAGACGGACATCGTGTGTCAACAAAGCATTACTATGTGGATTAATATGGGTGCTTCTAGATGGAGTGTTTAAGCAATGTGCAGTATGGAATGAGAAAGTGTTAAGATTTCAGTCATCTGTTCTGTAAAATGACTGAATCTTGGGACTCTTCAGTCGACTAAATGTTTCTAGGCAGTGTCCTGTAATACCCTTGTAAAGCTGCTGTTCCTCTAAAATGCATAGAGATCTTCCATACTTGTTACTGGCAGTCACAGAACTTGTTATGGATAAAAGAAATTAAGAAATGTAATCCTTAATCCAAAAAATGGTGATCATGCTGCTTTTTTCTGGAGCTGACATTGGTTTCTGCAGTTATTTGACTCAGAAATAGTATTGCTTATGCTTCTAATCAGTTTTTCAAATATTTTCCCCTTTGCCTTGTTTGGCTTGGTAGAGAGAAGATGTGTACCATGTCCCCATGAAAGGGAAACTTTCAAATGAAAAATGTCTGCATTTCCTAAACTGTCAATTGTATATGCATAAATACATACTTCAAAGAAAATTAACAGAATTACTTGCTTTGACTCAAAATGTTGCATTTTAGAAGTTATTTTTTTTTTAAATTAGGGCTTAAAAAATGCACTTGCAGACTCGTATTTCTAATCTGTTTCAAATACAAACAAATCAGTTTCTTGGTTTTTTTAGACCATTTAGTGATTGCAGTTACACAATTAGTTTGCAAAGGTGCCTTAAAAATTTGTTTTCCTTTGATTTCAACAACAATATAAAACTGCTTGTACAACTGTTCATATAAGCTTGTTCCTCTGCATTTTTTCTAGCACATGATAAATATAATCTTTATTGGAAAAAAAGCAGTGTCTAATATAGAAAGCCAGTTGTCAATTACAGCTCAGAGAGTAGCTTATTGCTTACATTTTAATACAAAATCCTAATACTGCTTCTCATTTTGCATCTTTTAAATATCCTGTCATTAATGCCTGATGTTAGTTTTTGAAAAAGACCATCTGTCGTGTACTGTATATTTTACATTAAATTTGTATCATGCAAATGAATATCCAAAGTCTGGATGTTTTAAGTTGATCCTTTTGCTTACTGGTTTTTTTTGTGGTGTTTTGTTTTGTTTTTCCAGAAAATAGAGGCTCGGGTATCTGCTGATGAAGATCTTAAGCTTTCTGATCTTCTGAAATATTACCTTAGGGAATCTCAAGCAGCTAAGGTGAATTGATAGGTTTTTGTTCATTATTTCTTCTACACTGTGTTTCTTTAACATAATAAAAAAGAGAGAGAAAGTGATAAGGGATCGTCAACTCACAATATAGATAGATTAAAATGCTGCCACCCCTAGCCTGCAATTTCTCCCTTAGCTGTAAAACCTGTCTCTGTTGAATATGAGGAGTAACAAAGCAGTTGCTGATGTGGGACTGACTGTGTGGAACTGAGTGAGCCACTTGTCAAGGCCACTCATACAGTAATGAAACACAGTGGAAGAGCTGTTCGTGTGTTTGCGGTGTGTTTGGTGCTTGTAATTGCAAGCAATTCTGCTTTTTTTTAAAATATTAAAATCGGGTATTCCATATAATCTGCTACTGCTGATACAAAAACACAAGGGCTGAATTTGATATTCTGTGCTTAGAGAAAATTTCATTTTTACTGTTGTTTGATGTGAGATGATTATCACAGGATGAGCAAGCATTTGACAGAAAATGTCTGCAGTTAGATCATGAACTATTGCACAAAAAATGTTACTACTGCTTCTTGGGTTTCTGTGTGTATATCAAATACAGTATCTAAATGTATTTTGTTTCTAATCTAAGAAGCTATGAAATTTCCCATGATTTACCTTCTTTGGCTTTCTGGAGTTTGATCTAAGCCATCTGTTGCTAGCCTCTGTCAGACAAGATGGAGACCAGACAGTATTATGTTGTGGATCCAGTCTAGTATAGACATTCCTGTGACTTGCAGGATGCAATAAAGTGAATGCAAATAATGTAGTAAAAACTGAAATACAGCAAGAAGGACTAATAGTAATTTGATTCTTTAAATACTTGAAATGTAATAAAACCCTTGGGTAGAGTCTTATAAACTCCATACATCCTTTGTTTTTTTAATAGGATCTCCTATATAGAAGATCTAGGTCACTAGTGGATTATGAAAATGCTAATAAGGCATTGGATAAAGCAAGAGCAAAAAATAAAGATGTGCTGCAAGCTGAAACTACTCAGCAAATATGCTGTCAGAAATTTGAGAAAATTTCTGAATCAGCAAAACAAGGTATTTGGGTGGTCCTTGATCCTATGTTACTACTTGAAAATTAATGTATTTTAGTATATTATTAATGTAATTAATTAAACTGGGGTTTTGTACTGTTTCCTAAGCAGGAATATTATCTTTTAATGATTATTTACTTATTTTAGAAAGTTGAAATTACATTTTTCTTTGGCTCTTCATAGCCCTGATAGGTGGAACAAAGTCTAGGTGCAAATTACTTGTTAAGCTTTTTTTTCACGTACATAAGCTAGGATACAAAATAGTAAGTGCTAGCAGTAATAGCAAACAAATCTTTTAAAGTGTTGTTAAAATTCCCCTTTTGGTTTTATGCTTTCTTCTTTATGCTTCACAGTCTGGTGTGAAGGCACCAGACTGTGATCATATCACAGATATGATACTACATTAGAGAAGGGAGAAATAATGAAATGAGATTTCACTGAATTACAGAGTTAATGGAGAAAAGGAACCTTATTTACATGTTACTTTTCTTCTGGAAACTTACTGTCTTTTTTAGGTTAATACTTCAGTGAGTTAGTAGTTATCTGACTCATCATTTGTGGCAGATCTGTTCAAGGTGTAAACACCATGCTCTTCTGTTTTTATCATTGAAGAGTTGTTTGAGCTTGTAAATCTGGTTAATGATTCCTGTAGATGAGACAGTGGAGAATGAGTGATCCTGTTAGCTGCAAAGGTACATGCAGAAAGTGTCCTGTTGTTCATCCTAGTTTTAGCTTAGTATATTCCCTAAAGACTTTCATGTATCAGCCTTGAAAGAACAGTGCAGATAGAATAAGATAAATAAATGTCAAAAGCATCCACTTGGTAGTCTTTTTTCAAAAGAGCTTTGTGTCCACAAAAGGTTCCTAGAGGTGAGCAACTGCAGTGATGGTTTGCTTTTTTCCAACTGTGTAGCAGTATTTTTGAGCCCAGAATGTGCTGAGATTAAACTCAAGATTTTTCTTTTTTCTTTCTCTGACCCTTCACCTCTTCCTGAAGGAATGTCTGTTAATAGCTGAGGTCACTAGCAGGGATACTGTTAATGAGTCCATTTTTTTTTTCTATAGAACTGATAGACTTTAAGACAAGAAGAGTTGCAGCATTCAGAAAAAATCTGGTGGAACTAGCAGAACTGGAATTAAAGCATGCTAAGGTAATTATGATCCTTTCTGGCCTATATTTCAAGTGATTTTGAATATTATATGCTTAAGATACACACTTCACATTCAGGAACTGGAATTTTAAGTTAAGCATCATTTAGAAAGGTGAACTTTCTTTAGTAACAGAGAAAACAAAAAAGTATAGGTGAAGTATCTCTCTGAGAGATTGGTATGCTTGAAGTGCCTTTGGAAAATGCATATCCTGGAAGGAAATTTTGCCTTCAGTTTTATGTTTATTTGGGTGTTTGATATTTACAGCTGCAGAGTTTGAAAACATGCGTATTTTTACAACTCCATCTCACCATTTCACTATGAGATAGGAAGTGGTTTCTCCAGTTATCCAGATTTTGGGACTTGTTGTATAGGATATTAAGCATGAGATCACAGTGGCCTGTCTGGTATGATGAGTATGCTTTTTGAACTTTTTTGCCTTGAAACTCTAAACCAGTAACAAAAGAGGCATGTTGCAGATAGCCTTTTCAGGAAAATAAATTTTTGTAGGAAAAGAACTTTAAAGGGGCCTGTACTGTCCTTAAATTTCACAATGTACTTGATTTCATGGACAAGTACAACACACTCTACTTTGAACAACCTTATACCTGGAGGCAGTTTTCTTTTAAAAATCAGTTCTTTAGCATTTTTCTCCAAATCTGAAACTGGATTGGTTAGGAACCTGTGAATTAACTCAGAATATGTCTGTTGAAAGGACGTGTTAAGAGGTATATTGCTGCTTTACACTCTCCAGTAGTGTTGATGGTGTCATTCTTTATTCTGCTAAACCCATGGCTTGTAAAACTAATGCACTGTAAAAAAGGGTTGTTTGAGGGACTTTTTTTTTTTTAATCTTTGTAGGTATAAGTTCAGCTTAATGACATATTTATATATTGCTGGTAAAGCAATCAGCAGTGTATGGAACACATAACTCCTTTTTCAGATGAACAGTCCTTACTTTAAACAGTCCTAACCCTCTTACTTGCAACAGTTTTTATTGATTTGCCATGTCCTGCTTTAGTAAGGGAATGAATCCACACTGCTTCTGTCCTGCTTCAGTAGTTGACTCTTCCTCATCACTTGTAACTGACCCTTGCTGAAGTCTCCACATGGCTTGAAGTGGAATTCTTAGACAATGTCTCTGTCTTGTAAAGTATCCTTGAAGAATCACTTCTTTTAACTATGCAAGTCACAATCTCGGAGTAATATTCTCTTGAACTTTGACAGCTAATAAGTGTGGAATGCAAGTGGAAGATGCCTAAGTTCTGTAGCTTTCAACTTAATATGTACTTCCTGTGTCCTCAGTATACCTGGAAGTTTTTTAGCTTTAGTTTGTTGCCACAGCTTGTGTTTAGCATGCATTTCTTTGGACAGTCTGTCTGCGACTTACCTTGTCCTAGTAAATTTACTAACAAGGAGTCCATAGAGCTGTAATAGAAGCTTTGAATTGTAGTTCTGTTTTTGAAGATGAATTGTTTTTGTTGACCCATTTCACCTACTTCATCATGGAGGAACAACATTCACTAGACAGTTTTGAATTTTTAAAGCTTTACAATAATAAAAGGTCATTTTGACTAAGAGTGACAAATCTTGAAATATTAACAAGTACTGTAACCTGTTGAACCAAAGGATGTTTTGTTTCTCGCTAGGTTTGGAAGTTCTCTTTTTTCAATGCCACTGTTCATATTTAAAACAAGCTAAGCTACTACAGATGGATCAGTTTGGTTACTGTGTTTTTCTGTCTGTGAATTCTGAGTTAGATTATTACAGAATTTCAAGTACAATAGATTGCATTTTTCAACATTATATAATGGGGAATGTTCTTATTAGTGCTATAACTAAGGTATTTGAAGAGAGCCTTATGGATATGTTTTTGTTAGTCTGTACAGAGTATTGAAGGATGTAACGGTTTGGTGGACACTTTGAGTTAGTTCTATAAAAGGAAGAAAGAAGATAATAAAAGACTTGTTTGTTGGTTTTTTTTTTTGTTGTAATATTGTGCCCTCATGTGGGAAGAGCAATGTTAGGGGAATATGAATGAAATGCGTATCATGAACAATGCTCCCATTTCAAGGACAAGGTAGCCCTGTTTTTGACTGGGCTTAACTGGGCTCTTCCTAGACACCTAATTAGTCTTGAAGTACAGCCAGAAGAGGACTAGTCGAAGCAAAAAAGAAAGCTATGCTTTTTATATAGGCAAACAGTTAATTACATCAGATCAAAAGCCCCCTGGTTTTAGGTTGCCCCCTGGGGAAAATACTTTGCCTGTTGCTGTGGTAGTCCCTGTCTCTGTGCTTTGCACCTACTGGAGGCAGGCATGTGAAGTTTTAGTAGCAACAAAAGGCAATTGCTTGGTCAGTTGTGTGTGGAGCACAGCACTGACAAACTTTGCAACATGACCTGTTACCCAAGTCTAAGTGTTTGCTTCTGGCAAAAATGCTCAGTCAGGAAGAGGTCTGGGGACAACAGAAACCCACTGCTGCCAGCTTTTGCTAGAAGTCTTCTATTGTGGGTTTTCTTTTTCTGTAATGAGTGCTTCCAGACTAGATGCCATGCAGATGGATCTGTCTCTGTGTTTTCTGGACTTGGAGTTGCCTCACACAAAAAACATTGAGATAAAATACAATGTGGCTGGCATTGGGTGCTGGAACTTACCTGAGAGGCTGCCTTTTGGAGGAATTCAGACACAATGAAGGCTGCTGCTTGACTTGCTGTTTCAAGTTACTTGCTCTGTGTGGAAAGAAGAACACAAATCCCAAAATAGAGAGGTTACTTCACAGAAGTCAGAGTGACTAAAGAACTGAGAGAAGGTTCTGAGGCACAGCTTGTATTTTCTGGGCTTTATCTGCCTGTAGCTCTAGAAGACTAGAGGGCGATAGGGAAATAAACATTTAGTAAATCAGGGACATTGTATATACAAATCCTAAGTAAACCCCCTCTGCCCAGTTACATTTATACTAACTACTTCCCTATAAATACTAAATGGAAGTATTTCTGCTATCCTCTTATCCTTTTGGATTGCAACTCATGACTTTTGAAGAAGCTAAAAATCAGACTGTGGGTTTAGTTTGCTTGAAGTTGATGAAACAGACTCTTGCCAGGAAAGATGATGATGCATGACTCTTCCTTTCCCTTACGTTGGCACAATTATGTGTGCAGCTGCATAGTAAGAAGAAGCTTAAAGTTGCTCTGGGTTTTCCTAAGCTTTACTTTGTCTTGTTTTCATGACATCCCTTGTATCAAAACACACAGTTTTGGCTGGGAGGGTCTGGCAATAAAAGAGAACTGCCTTCTTAGCAGCAGCAGCATGTACCCTAGATTTATTTAGAATAGCTGCCAGACTGAAGCTTTAGATTGTCGTTGGTCTCTGACCTACACTAAACATATTGATGTTTCTTTATCTATGGCCATTCTGGCTGATTATCTCCCTAGGTAGTGCTTTAGCTTCTGTTTCAACAGCTTTGTGTTTCTTCATGACTTCATGCAGCTGAGGCTAATGTAAGACCTGAATAAATGTTTGGCCATTTCGGTGCAAAAGCTGCATTTGGTGCATTGCTCAGTATTTTAAATGGTTGGACTTCATGTTCAAGAAGGGAGGTTTGATAGCTGGTGAAACTGCTAAGGTTATAAGCATGTACTTAGAGCATTCATAGCCTTGGCTGTATTTTTAGAATCTAGTGACATACAAATTTTAACTAAGATAGGCACTTCCTTCATGTAAATAAACAGAAACATATCTTTTTCACAAATATATACGCTCTTGCCTCTATGGGTTTTTTGGAAAAAGGAGTTCTTGTGTTACTAGCAACAGATGTTTGTTTGGAACTGACAGAACAAGGAAGTAAGCAAAATGCAGTGCTAAGGCATTTGGTGAAATGTTTTGTCAGTAATTCTTTCTTTCCTGAAAAGGATGATTCTGTCACTGTGGTTCTGCCAATAATTGCAGTATCTACAGTTTAGGAGTGTGAGCTGGCAAGAAACACTGCTCTGAATCTGAATGTATAGGACTTGCTCAAGCTGTGCTGATGTAAGTGGAGTGTGTCAGATGGTACAGCCACAAAGAGTAATGGCTCACAGCTTCTATTGTGCTTGATTTATTATAATTTAAATAAGGTGGTTCTTGTGAAGTTTGTAAATTTGATCTAATGAAAATGAAAGATGTGCTTATTTGGAAAATTTCAGTACACTGGCTGGATTAGTCTGGAAATGACTGAGGTGTAAAGGATGTTGTGATGGTTTAACCTCAGCTGGCAACTAAAAATCAGAAAAGTGAGAAAACTTGTGGGTTAAGGTAAAGACAGTTTGACATGGAAAGCAAAAGCTGTGCACACAAGCAAAGCCAAACAAGAATTTTATTCACTGCTTCCCATCGGCAGACAGGTTTTTCAGCCATATCCAGGAGAGCTGTTAAGTGTAACAGTGACTTGAGAAGACAGCACTCTGAATGCCTCTTTTTTCCTTCTTATTTCCCCCACCTTATATACTGAGCATGATGTCATATGGTCTGGAATATCCCTTTGATCACTGGGGGTCAGCTGTCCCAGCTGTGCCCCCTCCAACTCCCATGCCTTGCCAGCCACTTTTCCAGCGTGCCAGTACAAGGAACAGAAGAGGTGGAGTAAGAGCTGCTTGGCAATAATGACATCATCTCTATATTATGAACACCATTTTCAGCACAAATCCAAAACACATCCCAGTATTAGCCACTGAGAAGAAAATTAACTCTACCCGAGCCAAAACCAGCACAGATGTCTTGGTAACATCTTTATTTTTTAGAGTGCTATGTAATGGCCTGTAAATTACAAATATACTTCATGCTTATGTAATAAAATGGCCAAAAGATTATTGTCACACTTCAGTTATAGATAATGTGTGCAGTCTGTAAGTATACTTAAGATTGAAGTATTCCATTTGAAAACTGAAGACTTCAGACTGAAGTATTCCTTTCAATTCTTTAGTTCATTATAGTCAATAATCAGCTTTTCAGTAATAGAGACCTCAGATTTATGAATCCTGTACACCACAAAGAGGGGCCACCAAGTCCCCATGTATCTTGCTTTTATATAGAACTTGTTCATGTCACTGAATTACAAGCTTTCTAAAAAATAGCTTGTGACTGTCCTCTGCCATTATAGACATAAAAAGACATAGGCTGTTGAAGCTGTAACTGAAATTGCTGCCTTCTGGATAAGGCTGAGAAGGATTTAGTAGGCCTAACTGAGAGTCTGCTTTCAAGCCTTTAAATCAGTTAATTGCTTAATCTGGATTATAAGAACCCGAATGGGGCATAGAATTATGATTTACCTTTTGGGCCTGAGGGATGAATGTCCTGCTTATCTATCACAGGTCACTTGGAGTGCTTTTAACTGAAAAAGTAGTTACAAATTCTTAAGGACTTCTGTGGACTGTTTATTGTGCCCTGCATGCAAATCACAGCTACTTACATGCTTTTGTATATCTGAAGTTTTCTTTTTATATGTTTCTTTTTTGATGCAAAAAGTTTTTTGAAAGTCAGCAGTTTCTTCAGTGTTCATAACTGGGCATTCAGACTTCTTTGTTCCTGCATTTTATCTGAACATCATAGGAATTACTCTTAACACTGTCCAACAGCCCAGCGTTTTTTTCCTACATTAAGATTTCAGATTTGGGAACAAATCTAGTACTGGTATTTCATAGTGAATAGTTAGTAGTTTGAAGTGATGTAAGCGTAAATGAATGCACATATGAGTTACTGGGTCATTTTGGTGGGTTTTTTTCCTGCAAAGTGAATTCTGGCTTGTCAATCACATTTGCTTAATTCACAAGGGTATCGGTTCTGTAAATTCTTTCAGATACCTGAAAATCAGTCTGTATATCTTTTATGGTAGAGTCAGAATGCTTTAAATAAGATTAAAAACTGTGTTTGGAAAGAAGGCCAGAGCTTGGTTTAGGGTTGAGTTGATGTTCCGATAATCACTTCTAATGGCTAAACTCAACTTTGATGGCTAAATCACCTGGCTAAGCATGTAAATCACTCTCCTGTCTTTCTGACAAGGCCTCCTCCTTGAACAAAACTGTCAGCTCTAATGGCTGCTGTAAGCGAGGAGATCCTGAGTGCTATAAAAGTTTTAATACTTGTTGATGAATACAGTATTCAGTGAAACACATGAATACTTAGGCTTTGGGAGTCTCCTTCTAGAGAGAGTAATGGTACTGCTATATAAAAAGATTTGAACTTTGCAAGTGGGAATTTTGTTGCTGAGAGTGCTCTGCAGTGAATAGTTTTTGTGGCCAGACTAGACCTCTAGGAAGAAACATGAAAAGGTATTAAGTGCTTATTTTTGAATCTCAAATTTGCTCTGTTAATTTCCATGACATGATACTACTACAGTCAAAACAAAAGTCTTTTAATATAAAAGTTACACGTATTTTCCCATAAGTTTAAAACCTGTCTATTCTTCTTTAGTGTCATTGCTATTTAAAAAACATAGTTCTGTCACAAGCATAAAATAAAGAAGACAAATGTGGTGATATTTTTCTTTATTTTTACAGGGTAACTTACAGCTTCTGCAGAGCTGCCTGGCAGTGTTAAATGGTGATACATAAGCTACGTTCCGTCCTCCCACTAACAAGGGCTGACCTCCTCTGGATTTTTTCATGACTTTAAATAGGCATTTACAGTTCCCTGGAGAAAACATTTGACCAAGTGCACATAAGCAAGCTTCTTCTTTCAAAAGAATTAAACACCTGAAAGTAGCTCCAGACTATATGAACAGCATACTTGTTATACATGCATATTCATGTTTATTTAATCATTATATGCTTTCATTGTTCAGAAACCAAATGCTCGGGTTTTGTGAAAATAGCCAATATAATAATGTTCATGTAATGAATACTATGATACGGCTGCAATCTTATTTACCTTTGTAAGTAATTTCTGAAGTTTCACCATTTGAAGCACATTGTTCAAATGGTCTAAATATTACCATTAGATATTTGAATATTGTTACTATAATGACATTGTATACACTGTCTTAGTTTTTTTTTCCATGTAGTTATATCAAAACACTTATCTTTTTTTCAATTGTGAACATTTCTTAGAAATTTTGGAGAACTTTGTGTAATCTTTATAACTATGATTTAAAAAGAAAAGCAGATGCATTAGTATGTTTGCCTTAACTTGTAGACTAATCCAATTATTGTAAAATAAACCATGAAATCAGTGATTTTTCTAAAATCATGCAGACACTGTATCATCTATAAGCTTAGTATTTTCTAGTAAATTAGATTAATTTGTTTTTTTCTGTATTCACCATGTAAAAACCATTGACTAAGTATTGGATTGGTCTGACACTATTCGCCCAGTACTTTTTCACTTGCATTCTCAGGTTTTATCTGTTTTTCTGTGACTTTCTTATCCAGTGTACTTAAATTGTTTTGAGCTTAGTGGCTGACTCTGCAATTTCTTTGGCAGAAATACATTTGAGAGAACTTCCTGGGTTTCTTCCCAGAAAGGGGAAATAAAGTACCATAAGGGAGTTCAGAAGATGCATAAACTATTAGTGAAAAGTAATACTTCCCCACTGTGATACAGATAAAACGTTTTGCTTTAGGATAAAAGTGAAGGGATCCCGTATAATGGAATGTGTGAAAAGAATATCATTCTGCTAACTGGACTTAAGACTTAGAGCTATGAATCCAATATTGTTAGTTGTAATGATTGGTCTCTCTTACTTGAACCACGAACATTTTCCAGAGGTGCTGTTATGTTGTGTAATTTCAGGATGTCATAAAATTAGGCTTTACTTGGTGAACTGCTCTTCACAGTGGGATTGCTGCTTTGTGTTTGTAGGCCTTCAGTGCAGCAGCGAATTTTGGGTGAATGGTATGGTTGGAAATGCAGATCAGTGTTAAGTCAATGCCTCTGTGATTACAGATGCCCTGTACTGCCACACAGAGGTCTGTGATTTGTTTTGTTTTCCTCAAATAGGGTGAATTGCACAGTGTAGTATACTTACCCTGCTGCCTTGCACATTAAAACACTGCAAAGGCAGAAAAGTTTGCATTCTCCATTGATGTGTGTACTCATCACCTCAGGCTTCCATGACCAGTGCCCGGTGGCTCTTGGCAACTTAGCTAGTACAGAGAGTATTCCCAGCAATCCCTACTACACTAATACTGTGCTGTTCATCTTCTACATATAACAGGTATAATTCCTAAGGAACTCATCTATAAATAGACTATAAGGGACAAAGATGACAATGTATATACAGTTAACAATATTGTAAATATTTTAAGTAGGATGTGGGAAAAGTTTTTAGATTAGCCTCGCTGTTGAGTGTTACTAGCTCATTAAATTTTTTCCAAGCCTCTTGGTATTGGGTGTGTCTCTTAAAGCTCTAACTCTGGCTCGGTAACTCTGGAAGAAAGCGCTTAAAACGTGAGCCGAGGAGTTGCAGCTCCAAGGAGCACAGGGACCAGAGCCGCTCACCCGCTCCTCGCTGCAGGGGGCGCGGGAGCCGCCGGGCCCCGCTCTGGCCCGGGCCTTGGCGGCGGGGGCGCCTTTTCCCCGGCGGGGGCGGGGCTCGGCCGCCGGAAGCCGCGGGGGCGCCCGGAAGGGGCGGGGCTGGGCCTGGCTGCGGCAGCGGGGGAGCG
>VZRF01014875.1:505725-679290 GCA_013396875.1 Vireo altiloquus
GGCCGGGCCGGGCCGGGCCGGGCCGGGGGCGGCCGGCCTGAGGCGGCGAGCGCGGCCAGAGGAGCGGCTGTCTCCGCTTGGGACCGAAGCTTGACCCCACCTTGCTGGCGGGGACTCAGCTCTTCACCCTTTCTAGCTAACATGCTGCCCGAGGTGGGAATAATCCTCACTCTTGCTGTTTCGCATGCTGTGCCGGGCGTCTGGCAGCCTTGTCCGTTTCTCCTCCGGTATAAGTTTTTGTCTCTAGAGTTATGGTAGTTCTGTCTCTTGCACTGAAATCCCGAGCTTTCTGTTAAGAATAAATGTCTTTAATTATTTCTTTTGTATTTTTGCCTAGAGGAAAGTAAATGTGCACGCTGCAAAACCTTGGAAGCCTAGGGTTTCATGGTGCTTTGTCACATGGCTTTTATTACGTGGATATTTAATCCTCGAGCTGGTAAATTTGCTTGGCTGTTTTAGAGTGGAAGAACTTGATAGATGCTCATGTAAAGGCATCTGTATAAACACTATTTATAGGTTTTCTTCTTTACCTGGCTTTTTCGTACAGGCAGTGCATTTTCTTAAGTATTGCTATGGCATTACAAGTATTTTTCTGTGAAGTGTGACTGTTTTGGTCTTGACTTAAAATGATGTCAAAATGCAAATGACCCTGAGACATCTCCAGTTAATACTGAGATGCAGAGAGAGAAATTAATTAAAACATTAACATAGAGAAGGGTATAAGCAATAGCAAGAAGCTGCTTTTTCTGAGATTCTGCTCAGTTTTGTAAAGAAACTCACATTTGTTACGTAAAAGTGGTGGCCCAAGTTACAATGGCGTGATCAGTCTTTTTTTTTTTCCTGTGCCAAGTCAATAGAAATGGGGATTACTGGAAAAGAGAAATAGTAAGTTTTTATAGACTTACTGTGCACAATTATTCAGGTAGGGATTCTTATGTTATATTCCATGTTAACATACCTTATTCCTTTTATGCCATGCCCGTGTCATTGAGAAAACCTAATTTTTGTTTTCCCTGCAATTATATTAGTCCTGAGTATTTTTTTTTTTTCCTTTTTACCTTGTACAAAATATTTAAGTAAATGAAAGTGTGTGCATGTTGACTTTCATAAAATGCTCATATTGTAATTGCCACATAACGTACAAATGTAAAGACTGGCACAAGTATCGCTTCTGATCTCAGATCACCAAAAACGTTTTTTGTCCTCAAGGTGGATGCTTTGGCTGCAGGTGGGCCATGTCTGCTAGGTACTGTATGGGTGCAGTGCAGACACAGTGGCCTTGGGAACTAATGGTGTGGCTGTGCTGCATGTCACACTGCTGCCTGTGCTCCTGTGTCAGAAGTGAGCACTGATATGGAAATGTGGATTTATGAGTTGACCTTCATTTCAGGATCTCTTGCTGTACAATCTTTTGGGACTATAAATACACCAGGCAGCTCTAATAGGCACACCTCATACCTCTGCTCTGCCGTGGGTGAGTCGGTCATAGAGAGCCTGTTATGCTTGTGCTGTGGAGACTTGATTTCAGGGAAGTGCAGAGCATGCACAGCTCCTCTGGTTTCACCTGTGGAAACTGAGTGCTGCTGTCGGGCGTTATCATGCTTGTTAATCTCCAGTGTGTTTTATAGTGTTTCTGGCTAAGTTTACTGAATCTCTGCAGGTAGTTGGATGAAATCAACAGTTTTTTATTCATTTTGATTACGTTTGAATTTCTGCAACCTTAAGCTTACTGAAACCATAATCTTTCAGTAATCTGATGCTGGAATTTTTTTAGATAAAGCTTCAAGAGCCCTAGAGCTTGACAAAAGTCCAACTGTACATGTACTTTATAAGCTATTGTCTCAGTTCTCTAATTAAGTTTTACAAAAGTTCCCTGTTAGGAGTTCAGCTAATAAAGTGATCACCTGCAGATGTTTTAGCTGATAGCTTCGTGAAGTTTATTTTGCAGTGCAATCTGCTATAGTAAAGTATTAATGAGTGTATTTAAATACATACCTTGACTCAATGCTATGCTGATACTCTGAGGCTTTGTGAGTGAAGTAGTTAGAAAACATCCAATGCTGTCTGCTTAAAAAGGAGGTCATCCACAAATAAGAATGGTGTTATTCAGGAAAGCTGCTCATATTATTGTAGTTTTGTTTTGTTTTGGCTTTTTGTGGTGGTTGACTTTTTTCTGCTTGGCTGAACGGGGATGGCTTCTCCAAGACTTGCTGAACGTCTAAAGATGATGAATGTGAAGATGTGTTTTCTCAGTGCGCATTTTCTGTCACACTTCCCATGCCCTGGCCTGTCCTCTTGTGTCACTGTCAATGCAGTGGATAGCCTGTAAAGGCATCTTTTGCAATTCAGCTGATTGCTTCTACTGGCATTCTGGTTTTCAGTGTTCAGTAGGTGCTTCTGTGGCTTATAATTGCTGAGTACTGTTGATCTTGTCATTTCAGAAACATAATGTTATAACATAGCAACCACTAAAGTTTTAATGCTATAGTTCGTGATGTCTTTTGCGGTTTCTATTTCAAATGCTTTTTTCCTCAACTGTAATTCAGATTCCATGTTAGTTTCCATTGTTGGAATGGCTCTGTACACAGGCTATGTGTTCATGCCTCAGCACATCATGGCAATATTGCACTACTTTGAAATCGTGCAGTGATGAAGAACGTATTTTCAAGAAGTAACTGAGATTTGAAATATGATCTACAATGAAGAATAAACCTCCTTGTTTTAACAAGATTTCTACTGATGTCCAAAAGACACAATTATGACTCTGAAGACTAGGAAATGAGAAATGTAGAGCAGGGGCATGAGATGTCCCCTATGTTGTGTTCATTCCCTTTAATTTTACAATATATGCCCTTGTATAGTAGTTTTGTCTACTTTAACATTGTGATTGTACTTTGATATCAGTATTTTCTTAACTTTGTGACAGTTTCAATATTGCACTGTGAAAGCTTTTCTTAATTGTAATTTTGAGTAAATCTTAATTGCCTTCTATTTTTAATCAGAAAGTCATCTTATTAAATGGGGCTTAAAGCTTTTGCTATTGTATGGTATGTATTTGCCTGGATATTTCTATTAATGCATTTTGTAAGAAAATACATCTAGATTCATATTAGAGACATGGATATATTCGTCTAATGCTATTTACAAAAGTTAGTTTGTATGACTGAACTCAGGTGTACTGTTTGATGTCCAGACGTTGTTCAACAGTATATTTGTGCATATCACCTAAATTTGGAATTAGCAATTATTTCAAGTTTCTGTACTCTACCTGTTGGAGGAGAGAGCGGGAGATGAGGCATTGAAGCAGAGTGAAGACTGCATTTGTTATGTTTGAAGTAGTGCTGTGGTTCTGGGCTCTGTCTGGGTGGGGGGAGAAATGGACTTTTCTTTACTGGCATTGGCCCACATAAGGCTTTGGGATAGCACTTTAAATCAACCCTGTTTTTCTAGCTACTAATTTAATTGTACTTTTACAGGATGCTTTGTTATGTTCCAATAGCTATGGTTTCTGCTGATTTTCACTCAACAGTTTAACTACGTCTAGGTTTTCAAGGGGTTTTCTATTGCTGCTAGTGTTCCAAACATGTTTTCGCTACAAACGACCAAAACATAGGGGTTTCAATGGACTTGAGTTACAACTACAGCAATAAGTAGCTGAATACTTGGCTGAAGTCCTGTCTTTTTTTTAATAGGGATTTTTTTCAGTTTTGTATTCTGAAATGTAAGATGGTGACAACTTTCCTAAGTGGACAATTTTTTTGTTGTTGTTTAAAAAATAAAAGTTAAAAAACAGAGCTTTGATGCAGAACTTTCCTGGAGAAGTTAATGTGTTTCCAAGTGCTGCTTGCTTTTCTCAGAACTTTCCAAAAGTGATACTTGACCAGAGAACTGTGATTTTAATGGCCCAGTAATAATAGGTACTGTTATGTCTTTTATGCAATGTCTGTTGACATCAGAAATTGTATATGTCCAGTATCTATAGAGATACTGTCTTTTATTTAATTTTCTCAAGGGTGTACTCATGAGAAGACAGTGTTTTTCCCTGTATTTAAAAACTTCATATGTATTTGATTAAAAACCCCTGTTGTTGTTTTGGGAACTTAAAACAGCGAGCCTTAAACTTCTTAGATGAACCTGAGCTTTACTGAAGTTGGTAGGAGTCTCCCTCTAATTCAGTGTTGTCACTTATTAATCACTGGCCGACAAAACATGGGTAGGTTTTTGGGATTATGTTTTTTGTTGGTTTTCTGTGGCGTTTTATTGTGGTTTTATTTAAATATATCCAGAATTGTATATGAGTATTTTAAATGTATATATGGAGATAATGAGAAGTTAACATACTATTTTTGAAGTAACATAGCATAAATCCAATCTCTCTGTGGATTAAATCGATACTTGATTGTGATGTTTCTTTGCAAACTACCACCGTGATTGATAACCTCTTTCTCAGCAGTAGGTATGTTATTTGTATGAGGGTGAGAAAATCCCTTCTGTGTGGTGGCATTAGGAATGTTAAGCATGATTTTTAATTGTTAAAGGTTTTATAAGAGGGCTTTGATATACTGACTTTTATTAGCTGTCTGCTTTTTGTTGAGAAAGAGTAACCATTAATTTCCAATTATTTGTGTTACGTTGGCTTGATTGATACCATACTTGAATTCAATTTGTTAATTTGAGTAGTCTTTCCGTATTTCTTTTAGTATAAATCAAGAATCTTACAATCTTGGATAGTTCTTTTTAGATTCTGAATACTTTGTTTATGATGGAGTAATTTCATTAATAAAATATAACGTATTACTAAAGTTTAAATTTCTAGAAGAAAGTTTTTGCAGGGTGTCCTTTTGTTAAAGTTGAGCTAGTGAAGAGATGGTTCAAGTGGTGATTATTACAAAGCAGGGCTTTCTTTTTTAAAGTAAGGGTATTGGTAGGGATTTAATTAATCATTACATTTGAATAATAATAATAAATGAATCACAAGGCTACCAGATCGTTTCCCCACTGCAATCTGCCTTATTGTCTTATTATTTGGGGGATCATATCCCCTATGATGGAACCATGAGCTTTTTCTGTGCATGGTGGAGGTCAAAGATGGTTCAAATACCATTTGGAGGAAGCTGGTCAATTATGCTTTTGTTCAAACATGTTGATAACAATTGAGGCATCAGTAATTTAGATAAAATTGGAAAAAAATATTGTGAGAAATGAGAAAAAAAATGACCTGACAGACCTGCAAGTGGCTGTATGTTAATCTTTTAATAGTAATAGCTCTTGGGTTTGGATTGTATCATTAGAAATAAGCATTTAAAAGTGCATTAGGTGTGTCATATAGCAGAACTGATAATTCCAGTTCCTGGCAGGCAGACTGAGCCGGGATGACTCGCTGTGCTGGAAGCCCTGGGGCTCCCAGAGCCAGCTCTGCAGAGGCTCCTTGGCTGCCTCCAGGGCTGGATACTGTGGAATTATTTATTAAAAACCTTTGCAGAAGGAGCTGCTCTAACTAAAACAGGCATTGTATTGCAGGACAGGATTGTATTCCATCAGGCTGGAGCCAGAAACAGGTCCAGGGCCTGTGTGGTGTATGTATGGCTTGAATCAGTTATATCTATTTATATACATATAAACGCACACACTCTGCTCTTTAAATATGTGTGTGTGTATATATGTATAAATACTGTTTATTTCTTGTAAAAATTATTACATAGCAAATAGTTTGGAGACAGAGGCTGTGGGGTTTCTTTTGTGGTTTCTTAACAACTCTATGAAGGAAAACACCAGAAGGAAAAGACCAGAGAATCCTGAAGTGAGACTTTCTTGACAAAATTTTGCAAGAAATGTATTTGTATATCCATCAACATTAAAAAGAAATAGATATGAAAGGAGCATAGTGCTATAAAGGGGAATATTGTGTGATAGATGGGCATTGCATAACTGCAGATTGGTGCAACTGGTGTGGTGTGAAGCATTGCCCTGTTCCATTCAGGTGAAGAAATGAAGTGTGCATTATAAATGCTGAAGAAGGAGTTCTTGCTGTTGACTAACAACAAATAAAGATTATATTGAGGTGAAGAGACACAACTTGAAGAGATTGGGTTCCATGGGCTGTGGACAAAGCAGCCATCCTCTAAAATACCAGAGCAGTGGACTTGGCACCCCAGTAAAGGTTTTCAGTGCCAAAAGTTCCTTGCACCTTCTTATTTGCCCGTATTTTCTGCAACTGCTGTTTTAGGAAGACAGTTATTATCCTGATATCAGTGTGGTGCATTTTTTTTTTCCCCCAGAAAAAAGGAAACCAAAACCTTTGTGCATTGTTTCTCTGTTTGATCTGCTAGGTCAGCCTTAAACGGCAGTCATCGCTGAGCACAATAGCTTCTGTCTTTTCTGCCTTTTGTTTATGTAGTGATGGTTTAACAAGAAAATCTGACATTGTAGTCCAGAGCTGGATCTGCCCTCTCCCTGTAATGGAGAGAGATGAAACTCTAGGTCTGATCTAGATTCCAGTGTGGGATTTGGGCAGAAACCTCTCTGCTTTTCATAACCTTCAGTGCATCACCACAAGATACTCAATCCATCTTAACTAGCATTTCATGATTGAATACTAAGAAGTTAGGAAATTATGAGAGTTCAGCTGGATAAGAGTTGAACAGGCCTTGATGTAAACCTGAGTCAAACACTGATGTGATTTCTAAAGTAAAAGATCTGTCATATAGTTGGAACTAATGGGTGATCAACACTTTGCTAATATGTCTGATGTATCTGGTTATTATTTATGCCTATATCTGCAGGTAGAATTGTCTTGGCATGTCTTGCATTTTGCGATGGACAGCATATATCCGGCCCAGATTTTACAATGACAAGAAAATGCACTGCATAACTCTCAGAAGAACTTCTTTAGGAAAAATATTGTCATGTCAATGACAATATTGATGTTACTTGTCTTTTCTGTGAAATTTGTTTGTGTCTACTGAGGCAGAAAAGTTAAAAAGTTATGATCACATTAGAATTTAAACCAAAATCATCTGGCCAAGGTTTATGTTCCTTTCTCACTCTGTAATGATTGGCTATTGTCCTCTCTTCCTTCATGATGTTCTTGCTGCAGATACTTCAGAAAGGAAGAAATGAATGCCTCAGAACACATTGCTCTGTGTTGCTATTTCATACACACTGGGAACATTACAAAATTCTGGAAGATGTCTCTGAATAATATTCTTGCCAGATTAATTTATCCTATCACTTTATATGAGGACTGATCCAGAGGCATGCATGCACTGTGAATTTGAATATTTAGTTAGTATCTGGGTGCCAGACTACTGACAGCTTATTAATTTGCTCATGTTATTTTACCAGCTCAAAGTAAGTATTTTTGAGAGAAAGCCTCCTGTGCCACATCCCAGGATCCAAGAAGTTTATATGCTTAGGTAATACTTCCTGAATTTTAATCAGAATTAGCAAATAGTTCCCAAACTCAAGATAGAATTACTGGGTGATTATATGAAGTGAGGTATGTTTTGTTGTTAGACTTGTTTTAAAAATCATCAAAACCCCTTCTGTGTTGTAGAGCATTTCAGTAGGTTGGTCAAAAAAGTAGTGCTCAGCTCAGTGTGACTGAGGGTGAAATGTGCAATCTCTTGGTCTTAGACACAAAGAGGGACCGTTGAACTCTTGGTTTTCTAATCAAATGGAAAGGTGGACTTCACTGGAAAGGGATCAAGGGGCTATCTGTACCCAGAGAATAAGAGACAACCTCTGTGGATGTGAGGCTTTCTGGGTCAGGACACAGCTGCAGGGTGTGCCTGCACTATGTGATTGTGCCTAACGCTGAGATCAGAAGTACCCTGCAGAAGGACTTGTGCCACTTCTCCGCATTTCCTTGAAAAGAGAATTATATTAAGCTATGCTTACATTGAAAAAATTTCAAGTGTTAGTGAGGAATCATGAAGAAGTTGAAGTAAAGCATGCCAGCTCTGGTCTCTGCTTTGTGCTGCATGGTGTGAGGCAGACGGCCTTTAGGTATCTGCGTGACATCTTGGGTTTCTGTACTGCCTCTGCTCAATGTCATGTGCACGTGTGAGCACATATGTTCTGTCTCATGCCTTTTGAAAAATCATAAGGTTTGTTCAGAAGAGTGACAAGTGTAGCTCAAGTCTTCTGTTCCTCCTTTGCCTGGTGACTGCAACTGGGGGAGCAGATGTGTCTTGGTTTGAAAGACAGGTATCTGCTAAGGAAGGCAGGAGCCTCCCTTTGGAATGGAAGATGCAACCCCCTTCCCTCCGAATTATTATAATTTTGAAATCAAGAGGTTTTCAGGCAAAAAATATAGGAAACAGGAATAACAGTTCTTTACTTATATATATATATATAAAAACAAAACAGGAGAAAGGACTGGTTTAGACTGACAGAGTCAGATACGACCTGACGCCCTGATAGTCAGGGCAGCAGTGGCAGTCCGGTAAGCTGGTGGCTGCAGTCCTCCTGAAGCGATGGATGTGGTTCTGTTGGAGCAGTAATCCTGTAGAAAAGTCTGGTCTTCTTTGGAAGATTCAGTGGTAGATGTGTAGCACTCATCCTCTGGATATCCAGTGGAAGAAGGCTGCTTATGGTTTTTCAAAATCCCGGTTTATATCCAGGATGAACTGCCTGGTCCCTCCCTCTGGGTCGAATGTCTCCCAATGGGATGATAAGCCACTGATGGGCCCATTAACAGGAGACAGTCCAGGTGTGCGTTATCTGTGAGTCATGGGCAGGGCACTGATGGGCCCATTAACAGAAGATAACCCAGAGGGAATAATGCCCCACCTCGTTTCAACAGTTCATGGAGATGGCAATAGAATACATGCTTTTGGTCACGTCCTATTTTACAATCTAGGACAAGGTGCTACACTGACTGGTAATCTCTAATTTGATAGATGATAGTGATACTCATTCCTTTTGAAGCCAGCATATTATGTATCCCATGATATATCAATGATATCGATGTTTTTACCTGCTGCTGGAAAATTCTCTTTTGTCTGACATGTCAGCAACATTGGAACTCTCCATAAAATTACTGATAAACACTTTGCATTGTGCATTAGACTGGTTTCAACCACTGTATGCTTTCTTAAATAGTTTCAGGCCTAGACAGGACAGTAGACATAAGAGGAAACAGGGATAAGAGAAACAGAAATCCATCCATGTCCATTTTATTTCATCTGCTGAGTTACCAGGTGTGTTTTGACAGCTGGAGACTGGAGTAACCACAGGTAAAGCACTGAATTACATTAACAAAGAAAAACAGGACCTGGAAAGTAACAGCTGTGATACTGTGTTGAGGGTCTGCTCAGACATCTGACTTGTGAGGGTGAATTATTTTTAATTTTTTTTTTTTTAAATCTTACTTCTATAAGCAAGAAACTTGTTAGTGAACTAGAAGACCAAAAAGAAGTGGAAATAAGTAAGCACAGGCTATAAAGGAGATGTGTAAAAGCATTGCTTAGACAACCTTATAAGGCCTTATAAGGTTAAATGACGTGTTATGTCAGTGTGGGCAGTGGTGGATATTCTCCTGTGTGGACTTCAGAATGGCTTCTGACACACTCTCCCACAGTGTTTGCATGTGGACAAGAGGAACTATGAGTAAAGCGAATGGACTGTTTGGTGGTTTGAACTGGATGGATCACTGTACTCTCAGCAGTTGCTCAGTGTTAATTTGTGAAGTGGCTAAAAGTGGAGTACTCTATAAGGTGATACTGGGACTGATGCTCTGTATCTTCATAGCTGACCCTAATTGTTAGACAATGTTCCTCTATGGGGAAGAGAATTATTATGCTGCAAGATAGAGCCTGGGTTCAGAATTTGGCTGACAGAAACCTCAAGCTGTTTGACAAGAAGTGCAAAATTCTCAGCTTTGCTGAGAGAGATCCTGGGAATCTGGTGTGTGCTGAACATTAGCCAGCAGTCAATTCACAACATAAGTATGGCAGCCTGGATGCTAGCCTATGGCAGGAGAATGTGGCCACCAAATGGAGGGAAATTATTATCCTCAGCACGCTGCTGAAGCAGCTGCTGCAATACTGTGTCTGGTTTTGGGCTCTTTGATTCCAGAAGGATAGTAAGAAACTATCCAGAATAGACTATACAGTTAGGAGTTAGGAACAGATTTCCTAGAGCAGTTGTGAAACCTTTCTCCTTGAAGGTTTTCAAGACTTCTCTGGACAAAGCCATGACTGACTTGATTTGAACTAGTGTTGGCATTAGTCCTGCTTCCAGTGGGAGGCTGGACAAGGTGATCTCAGGAAGCACCTTTGAAACAGCTTTTCTATTGTTCTTTAAATACCAAGGAAGAAGTCGGGTGAAGGAGTGTGAGAAAAAAATTTACATGGATCATAATATCAACTGAAGCAGTAGGCACTAGGAGAATGATACAGAATCCAAAGTGTTAGAAACTCATAAGATGACAGAGTGAAAGTATAGGGAAGGTGCTGAGATGACAGTGGTGACATGATTCCAAGATGATCTTTGCAGCAACACTGCATTTCCCTCAATGCTATTTTTACTCAATAAAACATTATAGTAAGTAAGACTGAAACCAACAGAATAAATCCCACGATTTTCTGAGCTTGAAATGAGAAAAAAAAAAAATCAAGAGAGACATCTGCTGCAATATTTTGCAAGTATATTTCCTACAGAACTGAACAGCTTGCAAGCCGAGCAGAGTTATTTACCTTTTAATGAGCTCTGTTTTCAGAACAGGTGTCTCATGGACTTGCCCTGTGCTTTGTTGATATTTTTGCCTTGGAATATGTGTCCTGAGTTGTCTTCTGGGCTTAACATTGATTCATTCTTACTCACACTTGAGGACTTCTGTACTTGAGTCTTGAATGACTGTGCTGTTAAGAAATCAAAATATTTCCTCTCATTTTCTGTAAAGTATTGTTTCTGGAAGAGAACAAAAAGAAGAACCTAATTTCCACTAACTCAGTTTGAGGCTTTTCTGTGTGGAACTTGAAAATAGCTTATTTTTGGGAGCTTGTTCTTCTCATATGTACTAGTTTGAAATCAAACCAGTGGGAGATCACAAGTCAGAATTATAATTTAATAGGGAAAAGATTAAAAGAAATAAATAAATGCAGTAGTTCAAGAACACTGACAAAAACAGAATACAACCTGACACCCTATGGTGGTTGCAGTCCAAGCAGAGTGGTTCTGTTGAAGTGGTGATCCTGTAGCAAAATGGGTCTGAAGATCCAGCAGCAGCTCTTGTCCTCTGGGAGTCCAGTAGGTAAGCACTGCTCTGGTGTTCAGAGTCTCAGCTTATATCCAGGATGGAATGCTTGGTTCCTCCCTCTGGGTGGAGCATCTCACAATGGGATGGTGAGTCATGTGATAAGGCCTGATGGGCCATTAACAGGAGATAGTCCAGAGGGGGGTAGGCAGGGAGCACTGCTCCACCTGGTTTCAACAGTTCATGATGGTGATAGAATATACTTCAACCCAGGATATCATGAAAGGCCCAAAACTGTAATCCATGGAAAACAAGCTTGTTTTTGCAGTAAGTATTTATGGAGTAATTTTTTCTTTCCTTTAGGCTATTATAGAACTGTTTATGTTAATGTTGACTGTTAGCTGTTAATGTTCTTTTCTGAATTCCTGAATGATATGTGGTTAAGAATTGCTAAAAAGGAATGCTGCTCTGTTGTCTCCCAGCCCTGGATCTTCCTTAGCAAGAAAAAAAAGCACCTTGTAAAGAACTTTTTTATTGTAGGGGTCAGAACACTTTAAAATTGCCACTTGGGTGCCTTCTGGCAGGGAGTAGCCCTGTATTTTTAGTCCTTTTGCAGTAGCCAAAAAGAGCTTCTTCTTGTTAGAGCCAATTTTTAGCTTCTTTGGACTATAAGGTCTCTGAGATCTTGGCAAAAATGAGGATCCTTGCAACTTGAATTCCTCTCGTCTCTATGTCCAGTCTAACGGGTAAGGGATGAAGTTACCCTTTCTAGTTGAAGTTAATGTCAGCTTTACTTAGGTAGCTGAAATGCAGGTCACTCACCTGGGGGAAACCCCGCTTCCAGTCATTGCTTTCATATCTCAGTAAATTTAGGAGAGTATCAGGGAGACTGTAGCATCTCTCTTAGCATGTATCCAGACTACATATCCCTCGACCACACTGTGTGCTTGGCCTCAAGTACATTGGCTTCCAATTTTTCTTTACACCTGATTGAAAATTTCACTCTGGGAATGAGATAGATTTTCCATTGACAACTCTGTTGATATACATCAGGGCACCTTTACCTGATCCCTGCAATTCCCCTGGCAACAACTCTAAATTCAGTGACTTGTTTTGAATGACAGCACTCCAGGAATTAGAGCTCACCTCTACCATGTGGGGTGAAGCTTGCGAAAATAATCCCTGCTCTCCGTTTAATTAGCCTGTTTGTCATACCATCTTGATGTACTGGTATAACAAGCCAGGATGTCAAGTGGATTAAAAACATCAAACAACTGCTATGTTTTTAAATGAGCTGTAAGTCTAAGGTTTCTAGTCAAAACAACCTTCTCCCAAAGCCATCAGCAAATGACAACCCTGCAAGAATTACTCCTTAACAAGGATGCTGTCTAGTGAGCCGTGGAGTTTACACTAGTGAAAAGGAAATGGCACCTGTCTGTCTACAAGTGACTGATTCCCCAGCTGCTCCCAGCTGTGTGCTTTTGCAGAGCTCTGTTCCAATTAGAGATTAATTTTGGGGACTGCTACCACAGCAAAATGCAGTGCATGGGTTTGAAGAGAAGGGAGTGATTATTTTCATGATCAGCGGGTCTTCTTTGGTTTTGGAAGCGGTCTGATTGTTCTTGTTCCTATGTGTCTTCTCAGTATGCTTTTCGTATGTGTCATATGCTTGGACAAATAAAGAAACAAACCATCTCTTGTGAGGTGGGGCTACTACCCTTCCAGTTATAATGATTTTCCTTATTTCTAACCATAATCATGCTTTTCCTTTGTCGCGGTCTTCCCGCCGAGAAGATACACACAGAACACAGATTTTTCAGAAAGGAAAGCGAAGACCAACTTTAATGACTTTAGCTTAGTTTTTATACACTTTTGCCAAGCATAGGAGCTTTGTAACAAGGACAGAGATTGGCTAGCACATGAGAATCAATTAGTACACGATTAATAATTGGTAGGTTATTTCTAGCGCGGGGAGTAGGAATGGAATTCCATAACATTTCGTTATCGGAGCAGCTTTGGTGCCACAATGTCTGTAGTTTTAGTTTCTCAGGCATAACATGCAGCTTCTCTACGCTGTTTTTCTTAATTAGCACGCACAAGGACAATTTGCCCTTGAGCTCTCTCTCCTTAGGGTATCCTTTATAATATGGTTGTAAAGTCAGGGCTACTGTAAGGGCCGCAACATTCCTTAAGCCTATTGCTACCTGTCTTGTCCACCATGTGCAAAGATGTGTGATCTTTTGCAACAAGTTTTTATATACTTCAAGGCAGGAGGGACAAGGCAGGGAATTAATAATTTTCCGTAAGATAAATTGCCTCAAATGTTTTCTGAAACTGGATGTTACCTTATCTGAGGCCTTATCAGTGCTAACTGAAGTAGACAAATTGTATCCTGAAGACCACATGAAATAATCCTGTTCATACATCCCTGTCTCTTTTCACAACAGCATGATATTGACTTGTGTTTTGCTTGGTATCTGCTGCCTTCCTCTCCTCTTAAGAGCTATTACCTTGCCAGCCATTTTCTGTCCCAAAGTCATTATTCTGGGTGTTATTGTGAAAATCCAGTGCTTGACGTAAGTTCCTGCTTGGTTTGTGTTCTTTTTCCTTTTCCCAACTGCTTTCCAGTTTATGTTGAATTCTGTTTGCCATCCAGTATACTCACAGTTCTCCCTACTTTCTCATGTGTAGACTTAATAAGGTTGTTTTCTCCATTGTCCAAATTATTAGTGAAAGCACTGAATGAAGTGGAATTGGTGCAGTTATCCATGAAACATCCACCTCAGTGCATTTTCTTTTTTTTTGAAAGGGAACCACAGATAATCACCCCTTAGGAATAGTGTCTTATGACATTTGCAGGCATCCTATGGTGGTTTGATCTAATCTTTGCTTCTGCAGCTTACTTGCAAGTTTGTCATACTGGGTAATGTCAAAGGCCTCTTCTGAAACTGAGCTTTGACACTGAGTTCTTCTTCCTTGTCCACAAGGCCTGTTGGTCCATTGTGGAAGGAAAGTAGATGGGTTTGGTATGATTTGTTCCCTACCGTTCATCTGCTTTGGTATGATTTGTTCCCTACCGTTCATCTGCTTTAGTACCTTTGGTGGATTTACAGATGGTATGATTTATTCCAGTAGTTTTCTGCTAATTGAACATGACAGGTTTTTAATTTCCAGCTCCTCTTTTCTTCTCTCCTTGTTGGAGGTGCTGTAGATCTTATGCCTTCTAGAAACTGCATATGAGTTCCTCAGGATGACTACCAACACTTCCCCTGGGGTTTTATTATTATCCTAGAACAGACAACATCATGCTCTACCAATATGAAAAAGGCTGGCCAGGTTATCATAACCTATTGTTCTTACTGGGGATTTTGGGTTAAAATTTCAAACAATCTGTGAATCTTCTTTGATTTCATTACTTTATTTTAAAGTATTTTTCTTGGAAATACTTAAGCAATTTAAGCATATATAATCTTTCACACTTTTTGGTTTTGATATGAATTGTATTAACCATCTGCATACTATTGAATATACTTTCTAGTGAAGACTCCTGTGTGATGACATTAAGTGTTGTGGACTTGTGCCATTTTTTAGTATTTTTCTTTTTTGAATTCCTAAGCTAAATTTCCTATTCTTCTAGCTGCCAAAGTGTATATGTTAATGTTCGCTCTTAGTTGCATCTCACTTTGTCTTACCATTCCTGATTTTGTCTCTAGGCATTCCTACTATTCTTTTACATTCATCTTTAATGGTAAGACCTAGATTGTTTGCTATATACTTGCCTATTTTTTATCTGAGGTGAATAAAGAGCTTTTGTTTAATTTCTTTGAGGAACTGGCACCCTAATTCCTCCTTTTTGTTTTTTTTTTTTTTTTAAATTTCCTAAATACAGAATATGATTTTGTAAAAGGCATCTTTGTTTAAATGTGCCTTGTATTGATGGCAATTTTCTTAATTCCTTTTACTCATCTTTCCAAAGGATCAGTCAGTCTGTCATTCCTTGGTTGCTATCACTTTTGCTTTCCCAGCTGATCCCTCCTTACATGTTAACACCAAATCTAGCAAGGCTTCCTCATGTTCCTGTACCTTCCATGTCAGGAAGAATTTTAGTTGCCACCATCCACAGGGCTATGTCCTGCTGTGCTCCCCTCCCATGTTGAAATGGTTCGTTCTCCGTTCTCTGAAATGGAAAGCAGAGCTTTGTGTACTGAGGCTGGGAAAATCATCGGATTGTCATCAAAACTTGAGAAGCCAACAAATTCCATAGAAACCCTGGGTGGTTTTGTGATGCTCACTGCTGAAAGTCCTCCTTTTGGTTACTTAAAGGAAACTGAGCAGGGACAGAGAAACCGGCACCGTAGGATATACAGATCACAGCAGCAGACAATAATTTAGTGACTCTCATTTTTCTTTAGATTTTATTTATATTCTATCTGGAATAGATAGAATCAAGTTGTAGCTTGTTTTGAAACTCTGCTGAAGGCAGCAGGGTACAGGCTGTCACTTCGGGTGCTGCCAAGGAAGGGTGCAGCCCTTGCCTCTCTCGGCTCCGGTGTCTGTGTGCGCGGCTGCCGCAGGTGCGGTGCCTTGGCCGCCGGCTCAGCTCTGCTCTGCTTTGGACCTCTGCCCGCCCCATGCCTTAATGAAGATAGCACAGCAACGAGCTGGTAGTAGAAGCTAGGCCTCTGGTTGTCTTGAGCCAATGCTCTTGTTTCTGCTCATTTTTCTAGTTGTCTTCAGATAGAGCGGGGCTTAGGTAACTCTGCTGTTACAGTAGCAATTAGTTTGGCCGAAATGCCGAGAAATCCCAGCCCTGTTCAAGTCAGTGGGATTGCTATCACTGGTATGCCAAGTGCCAGGATTTCATCTCGGTGAGTCTGGACTTTTTGGAGATACCGTGTTACTTTGCTGTATTGCATGCTGAGTGCAGTGTATTTAGCACTTATTTATCCTCTCTTTGTAAGTGATTACTTAAAATTCAAAACTTAAGCCAACTAAATCCATTGTAGTGAAGCTGAATATTTGTGAGAAATAAGTGAAAGTCTATTCTCAAAGCATTAACACTTGTATTTTCCTTGCACTCAGTGTAAATACTTCTGTAAAGTGGAGGTAGCACTGGTGAAGGGTACTGATTTGAAGGCTTTAAAGCTGGAGATCTCTATCTTCAGGGCACATCAGCTGGGAACTTCTGATGCAAGATCCTTGGCTCAACAGTTCAGCTCTGCATAGGACTGAGAACTTCAGGCAGCCTGAGCTGACTACAGTACAGCAAATAGTTCAGTCTGTGGCAGCACAGCGCAGTTCCATGAGATTTTTTTTACCTTAGTTCTTATAGTTCAGTGAACTTCAGTGAAAAATAAAATTAAAATATGCTTTCTGGTGAGAGTCCATTTGCTGTACTTCTTAAAGAGTGTATATCTGGCAAACTGCCTAAACATCTTCTCACAATTTAGACCGCACTTTAGGCTCTTGGGGAATTGTGTGGAAAAGGCTTCTTGCCTTCCCTCAGATGGTGTTCAAGTAGGGCTTACTTCCATTAGCTTTATGATACTGTGTCAGATCTCTCAAAGCCATATGAAAATCCACCTTGTCCTTACTTAATGCCTCACCCTTCCTTCGCTTGGGCATTTGCACCACCACCTCCATTTTGCACCACTGGTGATGGTGCTACCCCATCTGCACTCTGCAGTGCAACCCAAATGTGAGGGGTGGGACCAGGGCGTGCCCTGGAAAACTGGGGACAAAGATTCCTACTGCTCATCTTCTGCACATTGATTTCCACTAGTTTTAACATGGAACTTGGCAGCAGTTGAGGAACTGGAATGTAATCGGGGATAACTGAGAAGGAAAATCAGATCAGATTTTTTAATTCCTGCACACTTAAAGTGGTGCTAAACACAATCTCTTTTGACATAATGAAGGGCCAAAAATTGAGTAATCCTATCAAATTATTCTGTACCTTTTTCCTGGCTTCTGGTAGGGTGATAGGATGATTAAACCCTGATTTGAAGTATGGGCCATTTTATATGATACAATATTGAAAAACTGGTGATAATCTGAAAGATGGGATTGCCTGATATTGAATGTTTCTGTCTTCCTAAATGGAAGCTCATCATTATGACAGTAACACTGGAAATACTTTCAAAATTTTCATTAAATAATGTTTTCATTATGAGCCACTATATATGTACACCCTTGATAATTGCAGCAATTGTCTGTGTCTGAAGTCAACAGTTCCTGTTCACAAAGTGTTTCTGCAGGGAGATGCAGCCTTCCAGAAGGCATTACTGATTCTTTTTTCCTAGAAGTCCTGAAGCCATGACCAACGGGCAGCTGAGGAAACTGGTTAACTGAGTGTGCTGAGTTCAAGCCAACCCTGTGCTGGACAGTTTGTGCTAGAGGGTTTGTGGGTGTCCACAGTGGTATGATTTGCTTTGGGGACAGAAGAGACTGACTTTCTGTTTTATAGTGAGTTATCGCAGAGTCTGTGTCTATTTTGTTGGTGTTTTTACTATGGTAATTAATTTTTGCATTCTCTGAGCATACTATTTCTATGCTATGTCCTACCGTACACACATTTGCTGCCACATGCCGGCTGTCTTGGGTCTCTTTTTATGCACAAGAAGTTGAAATAACCCTTTTTCTACAGGATCTTCTTAGTTAGCCACCACCACCTTGCTGTCCCTGGCCAGCCTCAACTCCTGGTTTGTTTTCTAGGACTGGCTTCAGAGGATCTCTGGGGACTGGGAAGCGTGGAGTTGGTGACTGTGCCAGCACTGCAAGTCAGAACTGATGGCCTCAGAGCCAAATCTGTTGTGACGTTTTCCTGACACTTAGGAAGGGCGGGAGATATGCTGCATAACAGGATGGTGACTTTAGGTGTCTTTTTATTATGGATCTAAGTATTTGTGATCAAGCTGGGGCAAGTAGGCAGGAACAGGAACCTAGGTGATGAAAAAAAAAGGTGTGGAAGTACATAACACTGCTTGGTAAGGAGGAGTATTGAGGTGAAGAGTAAATATCCTGGCTTCTGGGCTGTCAGTTTAGGCAGATGGTATTTGTACATTGTCTGTAATTGTGCTTTTATCACAGCCAGTGAAACCTCAGCAGGAGAATATGGAGCCAAGTAAAGGTCTGTGCTCTGAGGACGGTGGAGCTGAGTGAGGGTGGCCTGTGCCCACAAATGCATTCAGCTGTTGAGCAGTGGCAGAACCATGCTCCGTGTGTGTTTTCTTCCTGTGATGCACAGAGACCAGAAAGACTATGATTATTTTATGGCTTTTGGGTTTAATGAAAGCTTTGACAAACCTGGTCTTTTTTATCCCCACTTAAAGATGACTTTCTGTCATTTTTGGTTTGAAAAGAGTATCTGCATTGAAAAATCTGTTACAGGGGCACAAACCCATACTTTTAGGCGGTTTATGTTTCAAGTCCAATATGGACATAGCTGCAGTGCTTAATGGGTAGGTGTGAAGCTAAATTAAATATGGTATTCTTTCACATCTTTCTCCTTTTCTTGATCTGCCATGCCCTAAAAGGGAGATACAAGAATGATTATGCCTAGGCACAGCACAGAAGAAAATACTCTGTTCTCATCATCATCTCCATTTTGCAAATATATCCAGAGCACAGTAGTGACAAACTCTTATTTACCTGGTTCCTAATTCCCGTTTGAATTGTGTTACATGCCAAAGTTTATCTGGAGTCTCCAATGCCTCATTTTAGGTCCAAACAGACATTAATTAGAGACATTAAGCTCTCTGCTGCTCCTAAGCTTTTCATGCATCACAGCTGGAGTTTGTTTGTATTGCAACTCAGTGCCAAACAAGGCACACCCAAGTGCAGGCTCTGCACACAGTCAAAATCTTTAATAAACAAAGTGAGGTTAAGCCCATTCTTTATGAGAAAAAAAGAAAAAGAAGAAGGGGGGGGAATATTTTCAGTCTTGAAATCCTGCAGGGGTGGTGGTTTTTTTCTGTTTTGTTTTATTTTAGTTTTGTTGTTGTTTTTAATTTAATGATGTTTTGGAGACAGAATTAATTTTTTTATGAAGATGAAAATTGACAAGACTACTCTTTTCTGTTGTCCTGCTTTTGTTCTGCTGTTGGCCCTCTCCCCTCTTTGCTCACTGTTTTCACTTTCTGTTTCCTAATTCATCCCATTTTCTAATGGGATGGTAATACCAACCAATGGTTTGGTTGGTAATACTTTTCCTTGTTTTAAGGCTATTGAGGCAAGGATAGTAATACTTTAGGTTATGGATATACTCCCCATATTTATTACCCTACTGTTCTGGTTTTATTTGGTCTGATTTTTAGCATACCCTAAATAAAGCCCAGGACTTTAAGCTTTCTCAACATTTCGGTTTACACTTGTGTTGTGTTTGCTGAAGTCGTTTTCATACAGTAGCTGTAGATATTTTGATTAGGAAAGAACTGTGTAGTTACAGATTATCTAGGAGCTCCCCTGGTGAGCCAGAGTCCATATGTTGTTTTGGCTTGGTCTGCCATAAAATTACTCCTGATTATTACTTAGTGCCTTCTCCCAGCCACAGCTTCTGGATATTAAGAGGTCTAATTATTAATAATTGATGTTATTAATTAGAATTAATAATTTTGAGGGGAATTGGAATTAATAATTGGGAATTGGTCAGGGAAGGCTTGTACAACCAGGTTGCTGACTATTTTTATCAGAAGTGTCTGATGTGGGGAAGGAACAAATACCTGCTTTTGTAGTTTTCAAGAGTCCATATAAATCTTACCTCCATGGTGAAATGTGGCAGAAGCAGATGGTTTTACTATGTTAAATGCCTTTGCTGGCCACCAGCAGTGCGGGTCTAGCCCGGGTATGCTCCTACCACACCTCTTATTGCACTGTGGTTTCGTGTCTAATCTAGAAAGTATTTTACGTGTCTGCTTGATCAGAAGTGTTTCGGCTACTCTTGGGCAATACATCCACATTATTTATTGCAGATGAGACCAGTGTGACACTGTTCCACGCTCTTTTGTCGGTGCTGAGGTGGCCTTGAGCAGACTGGCTGGTACAGTCCCCTTTCCTTACATTTCTTCAGACAGTGTAGTGATCGGCTTGCTCAGGGTCATAATTAGTCTGATGTAGGGGGGAGGCAAGTCTCACTCCTATGCACATTTGTGGGTTTTTAAGTCAATAAGTTGTTTGTTTTGATGAACAGACAAAAGAAAAAGAGAAAGGCAGTGTTAGGGTAGCAAAATCTGAAAAAATTATTCTGTACATGGCTTTGCTCATGTCCCATCCACATGCAGGATCAGCAGCATCTGCTTTGTTGAACTAGACTGACGCCTGTCTAACCTGAGACATCACCAGTGCTGGTGATTTCATAACATCCCTGCTCTTTCTATTTCTCTGCGTAGGGTAATGCGCATTTGTTAAATTAATGAGTGGTTATTGATTAATAACCTTAGTGACTCCACTGTCACTGTCGAACCTCCTCTTGGACCTTGTGATGGACATGGAGAAGGTAAGCTGATGTGGGTGGTGCCATGCCTGAACAGTGCTTACCTCTTGTAGGCACACCCTGGAATCCCCAGGGACAGGTGCTGATGCTGCATGCAGGTGGCCTGACTGCAGTGCTCACAATTCTCAGCACTGCAAGGAGTAGGTTGAATCTGCACTGGCTCATGGTTTTAGATGCTTATTACTTTCAGAATTTAATATTGAGGGGCGGTCAGCTCAGTAATGACAAACCTTGAAGCCTGTCATGGAGCCTATGTTCTGGAGGCAGATAGACAACATGTGCAAACACTTGTTTCCTGTCAGCATGATAACAATAATAGGATTACAATGTCAGGAATGCTAATTGAAATTAAAACAAAGCCAGGTGTATAAAATACAGTGCAATAATCTAGAGCCAATTAAGCTTCATTGTAAACTGACAATAAATGTAGCTGCAAATTATTCAAAACCTCAAACTGTGTGACGTGGGATTAGTTTGTTTGCATTAATATATCACTGCATGTATCAGGCTGGCATGAATAGACTAGTTTTGTCTGAAAAAACAAGCAGCACTTTCCTAAATTTGTATTTGGCTGTTGATTTGTAACTCTTGAATGAGACCCACCATTTTTGCAAGATGGTTGAAAAATAGGTATAACCTCCTTGGCAATTTCTCACACTGCCTAATTTTTACTTTGATTAGATTGTTTATATTCAAACTAATCTCCATCTCTAGGTTGTACTGGATGTACAGGAAAATAAAAAGGGAGACAGTAATCCCCAACCTCTAAATGAGATTTATCTCATATAACACTCGAGATTTGAAATATACTGCTACTGTGGGATACTGAGTTTCTGACAGTTCTTGCTCTTTATATAAAGAAAACTTTATATAAAAGTCCTTGCTCTATTTATATAAATTGTCACCTTTCTGGTCCGGGTGCTAATTCAGTCATCTGAAATAGTGCTACAGGACAGACCCATCTAAATGATGGTGGAAATGCTTAATTCCAGTGTTTCAAGTTTAGCAGCATCATGCTTCTGTCTCAGTCTCACTTACAGTTCATAAGGATACAAACCTTTTAAAATGGAGGATGACAGCTGTGACTCATGGCCAGTGTATCTTGACATTTACCCTTGTGAGGAGATTTTTGTGACTCATTTGAGAGCAGGCTGAGTTGCCTGATGTGCAATCACTGTACCTCTGAGAGTGAACCTTATCCTTCTCAAAATAGGTTTCTATACAAATTGTTCCTGTGAGAAGTGCCTCAGTGCTTGGGTGACTCAACAATGAAAATAGCAGTGGGTACAGAGCCCGCTCAACAGTAAGTGCCATAAAGACTGAATGTCTCTCTGCTGATGTTCTGCCTCATGCTATTGCCAGGAAAGGGCTCCCTTGATAAAACTCCAGGAGACACCAGAACTATTACTTCTCAAAAATACAGGAGAGGCAGCTGCTTACCAATAGATTTATCTAGACTGCAATACTTGTCATTTCTTCAGTGTTTCAACATGTCACAATGAGCAAAATAAGAACAATTCATCTTTCCAAAGATACGCTAGAACAGAAGAGCTTGTCCTTAAATGAGCACCTCTTACACTGAAGGTCAGCCTCATGTGCGAAAGTCATACAAGAGGTGAAACAGAGCTCTTCTTCATGTTGACACGTGCCACCTTTTGTCATTACAGAAAAATGGAATCCTTTATGGTGAAGCAGTGTTGGTGCTAGGCTGAGTGGTCATTGCAACCACCTAAAGCTTTTTTTGCCTTGTTCAAATCCTGCAGTTCTATTTCCCCCTCCTCCCCTAAAAGTATTTGCTCTGACCTCAGGCTTCTGCTCATTGCAGCCTTCTAGGCTTCTGTCTCTTTGCATGTGAATCAAGCTTCTTCACAAATATCTGCAGTTTTAATGCTGTGATGGTAGCACTCCTGACATGTTGTTATAGCAACAGTGCATACTGTATATCTCAGAATATCCCACCTTATATCACTGAAATATTTTGTGTTCTATCAGGTACATAGAATCTGTGGTGTTTTAAAGGCTATGTTATAGTACCCATCTCCTTTCTTAGATAACAGCTCAATTTCCTTGCACTTGCTCTATACTTCCTGGGTTTCTAATCAACCATAACATTTGTCCCAGGAACACTGTCAGCGCTGATGTATGCCTTTTGTAATGGAGAGAAATGCGTGTGTGCTTGTGGCAAAGAGCAGGCAATCGATTTATACAGTGGCAGCAAAGGAGCCACTCTCTCCTGGAATAAATGTGTGTAACAAAATAAATTAATGTTTGGAATTGAAATTGGGTGAGACCACAGGAAAATTAAGCTTGTTTCAGGGGAGGATGGGTTGCATGGCCCGAAGTTCACAATGTATTGGAAATTACTGCAATGAAGCCGAAGTGATGGCAGGACCTCCAGTGCTCTGAGTAGGTCATAGTGGTCCTTCCTGATTCTTCCCTGGCCTACCGAGAGTGACCCGAGGACTTGTTTCTGCTTAAGACCTTTTTTTCCCCGTGCAGCTAAGTCTCCTGTCTGTCAGTCCCAGCTCTGCTCAGCCCAACACAGCCCTCTGCTGTGAGCGAGTGGCAAGCCTCACAGCCTAGCTTCAGCTCATCTCTATGAGTCCGATTTTCAGACACAGTTTTTAGGGATGATGCCCACCTCTTTTTTTTTTTTTTTTTTTTCATGCAGGCTGATATATTGTGTTTGAGTAGCAGTTCAATGCTACAAATGTTTTTCTTGCTTTGAACATAAAAAAAATCCATAGATTCTCTCACAAATTTCACAGATGAACGTTGTCCCTGCTTCACCCCACTAAGAACCTCCACAAGGAGACCCTCAGCCCCAGGCTTTTGTGTGAGCACATGTAAAGGACATCTCTTACGTGGGGGCCTGTTTTTACAGGTTCTATCAAAGGGAAAGGAGCTGGAGTTGCAAGTGGGGTATTTCCATTTACAGATAAAGTGACTTGAATTGCTGCAGTTTCTGGCAGATGACACCTAGTGGAAGTACGACTTTCTCAATAGTTTTACCATTGACAATAGACTGTGCTAATAAATACGGGGATTTACGAAGCCTTCATTTGCGCCTGCCTCTGCATGTTTGCTGTCGAGGTATGATCCCTACTGTGTGTTTATGGGAATTTGCTGCAGCTTTTTTCTCATGGTGCCATATGAAGACACCTTGTTTTCTCTCTGGTAGCAAAAATACAAAAGGATGATGTCTGGGTAAGTTAATAGGCTAGAAGGCTTTTGAGTCCTTTGAAAAGTACATCATACATGGATGAATACCTCCTGTAGGTGTTCTGCTTTTGCATGCTTGTAACACAAAGATTAGAAATCTGCAGCAAAGCAGGGGATGGACTAGATGATCTGCAGAGGGTCCCAATCAACATCAGCACCTCTTTGTGAAAGAGGCATATTGCTAAAATCAACATAAAGTGATGGCAGGGGGGAAGAATCTCATATACATGCAGGGCTGGGGGAGGGGGCTGAAACCAAAAAGGAGTGAACCTTCCCCTTTTTTCTTGTATGTTGCTTACCTTGATGATATTAAACCAACCAATGTGTGCTCCTTGCAGAAATTGAGCACAGAATGGGAGACCCTGTTGTTAAGAGAGAAATGAAGGGCTGGTTTCCAGCAAGGCACATACATAATAGTGTCTTCACCTCTCCTGAACAACACATACTACTGTGCTTTCTTCCCTGTGCCTGTTTGAGGCATACTGAACTCTTCTGTAATTCACTTCAACTCGACATCTTTGAAAGGTCACATCAACAGCAGGCAGTTGTGTGAAACTGGCAGGTTTTGCACAGGATCAGCAGGGGTATTTCAGGCTGGGCTGAAGAAGTGTTTTTAGGAATCTGCTTTCAAGTTTATGTGGAATTTGTTTATGTCATTCCAGTGCTAGTATTTTTACTTTCACAAACATTGCAATTAAAAAAAATAAAGTGTAAGTATAAAGGAAAAAAAAAAGACTGCCACAAAAACCTCTGCAAAATAGGGGTTATCAAAACTTTGAATTATTTACTACCTGGGTAGTAAGTATGTACTTTCCTCATCATGGGCTTTGTTACATAGAAGGCTGTAATAGCATGCAGTGTCTTCTCTCTGAATGATGCATGGCAGTGTGGTCTGAGCGGCTGTGTGCAGGCTGTGTGGGGCCCACGCACACTTCTGTCTGTTCTGTCGCTCAGACACTGCCCACGAAGCCAGACTCCTGCTCTGGCACACACCAGGCTAGAGCTTCATCTGCCACCTCTCCCACTATAGGTAGTTGGGAGGTAGATGCTTCCATGTTGTCTGCAAAGTGCTGTTGCTGCATTTCCCAGTGGTGGGGTAAATGCTGGAGCATCTCAGCAGGCTCTGTGAGGCTGTGTCTGAAGGAGGGAGAAGGTGCAGTGTCTAGATGGTGCTTGTGGCTGTAGGTGTGTGTGAGTCATGAAGACATGTTTGTGTCTGAGAAAGGAGTTGTGGTTACAAGACTATTGCAGGGACAGCCTGGAGCCACCTCTGCAGTGAGAAGAACACGGCAGATGTAGTACTCTGAGCATTCCAGCAGTGTAGCAGAGCTCTTGGACCAGAAAAAAATGGGCAACCACAGACCTGCAAAGATAGTGAAAGGTAAGCTGTCACATGTAAGGTTCCCTGGGGTCAGTTAATTAGTACTAACACATGACTGGTGGTGCCTTTGAATTTACATTGCAAATGGATGCCGGATTTAAGTCCTGCAGATAAGTCCCTTCTGCATTTCAGCCTGATCTGTACTTGTGCTTTGTGTTGCCTGCAACGGTTGGAAGGGCTCTGTAAGGTCCTCAGGCCTCCTCGCTGATCTCAGTGGCACTGCACACTTGTAATATAGATGCCAATAGCATGATTCATAAAACGACTTTGGAGACCTTTGAGCTTATGAATTAATCTTAGCTCCAGCCAAAGGTGGATGTAAATTAGAACTTGGACTTTTAGTCCCTCTAAATTCGGGGGAAGTTTGAATTTTGGCCTGAGCTCTGGTGATGTCGTCCCATTTCCAGTCCCATGATTTAGTGGACTGGGAGTCCTAATTCTGTGTCTCTCAAAACTTTGATTTCCTTTGTGTGCCTGAAAATCTGGGCAATCACTGGATCTGTTTGTTTCACAGTCATTCAAGGTGGTCAGCAACAAGTGCTTTAGGCAAGATGTAAGAAGCTCTGTAATGGAATGGCTGCTTAAGGCTCTTTTTAACCTTTCATTTAAAAGTTTGGATGTGGAGACTACATAGCTGCATAGCCATTGCTGCTCTGTTTTCTTCATTTGAATCAGGGGGACCTTGATGGGTCTGTGGCTCTGCTCCCTCAGCAGTCCATCCTCAGGACATGCTTTGCTTTTTCTGTGCCCAAATTATTTTTGCAGCCTGCTGTTAAATATCTAGCATCAGTTTGCTTCAGCAACAATAGAGAAAAAATGTCTGAAAGGTAGTTTATAGAGGGAATGAACCTCAGGTATTGTTGCTTTTATTGCCCATCTCTCTTCTGCATATGACTTTTCAGTATCTTTATTGGTTTGTTATGTGGAGTTTAACTTCTGTGTGCATAACCCCTGGGGCACTTGACCCAATAATTGGACAGAGTTTCTTCTGCATAACAGGAAAACTAAAGAGTGTAATGATTTATTAGTTGCCCTACCACAATTTCAATTTTTTTATAATGATGATAGGAAATGTCGTGATTCTCTAAAACTAAAGAAGAACTGAGAGCAGTTTTAGAATACGTCAGACTGCAGTCAACAGATGCAATTGTTTCTCCGCTCCTCCCCAAAAAACTGCTGTTCAGCCTCATGCACATTATAACAGGACAACTGTTTATATAAATAGAGCAGGCTAGCAGCTGAACAATATCTGGAAAGATTTAGCAAGTAAGATAAACACAAACCGCCGATATTCACTCTGAATAACCTTATCCTAAGATCTGAATGACTTATGTTTCCACTGTATTATTTTATTTAGGTGAGATCCACTTTTAATGCTTTGTTTAGAGAATATGTTGTCAGAAATTCTACTTATTGTTAATAAATACATGAAAAAAAAGTTTCAACAAAAAACAGATTAAGACCAGTTTCTTGGGAAATGCTATTAACTCCTGTCAACAACTGTTGTCTGTTCATGCAAGATAATAGGTACCCTCCCTGGATTGTTTTTAACTTGCTTTGGATGTACATTTTGTAAAATAAGATGGCTTGTGGCTGTAGAATATTATTTTGGTCTTTTTCAGCTTATTTTGCATCAGTTACCATATTTTTTGTTGCTTTTATTAGGAGAATGATCAGACCCCTGGTTAAAACCAGACACATGCTCCTGAATACTCACTCACAGCTTGAGGGGAATCTAGCAGTGGTTTTGACACGAAAAACCATTATTCATCATGCCTCATTTAGCAGGCATCAAATTTTACATTTTCCCTCTGCCAGCTATTCACTCTCCTGCCCCTTCTCATCAGTCAAATACAATTAATATCACCTTAACTGACTGTTAACTTTGATTATCCAGTCTAGTACTATTACTAGTTTTTTTTCTTGGCATTAGAAAACCATGCGTAATGATTTAAAAGCCAGTTAAAATGGTGTTGCTGGCATGTCCATATACCTGTGTATTTCTTTTTATTTACCTCAAATGCTTTCCAGACTAATTTCATATTATTGTCCTGTTTACTTATGCTTTGGCTCCCTAACAGCCTTAGTATTTGTGACTGTCTTTCACTGTGAATTCCCTTCTGCCATCAACCCTTCTGCAAAATCTCTTGTTGACTGCTCTTCAAGGAAAGTTCAATTTTTCTTTTCCTTTTCCTTTTCCTTTTCCTTTTCCTTTTCCTTTTCCTTTTCCTTTATTTTTCTTTTTTTTTTTCTTTTTTTTCCTTTTTCCTTTTTCCTTTTTTTTTTCAATTTCATTATTCTTGTTGCTGGTATATCTTTCTTGGGAGTTTCTGAAGTGGACTGTGACCTCAAAAATAACATCATCTTTGACATATAGTCAGCATCTTGTACTATCTCAGCTTAAGAGAGTCCTTCAGCTGGTGTTCCCCACTGCTCAGAAGCACCAAGGAAGGAGAGCTGTCAGTCTCAAGCAGTTGGTTACTGAGATTAAATGATTTTATTTGCTGGACTGCCTGCTGTTAGCTGTTACTCTCCTCCTTCAAACACACATTTTTGCTGTGTTTACCCTGAATGCTGCAGATGCTTCTGAGGTGTTTGAGTAGCTGTTTGGCACAAATTAGCTCTGAGAGATCATTGCTGGCAGCAAAAAAATCAGATGTGGGAAAGACCTGAAAGAGTGTTTATGTTCCTCATGCTGTAGTTGAAAAGTAGGGACTCGTCACAGTGATCTGCTGCCTTGCTCTCTGTCCTATGGTGACACCTTCTTTCTGTGCCTTACCTGGGTTTTAGAAGCAATGATTCTTGCTATAACATGTAAATACTCAAAATACCCAAACCTTTTCTTGTAAATCAGGAAGATCATTAAACTATCTCTGTTTGAATCAGGATAGTAATCTGGCCCTACTGGAATGAGTTTATTGTAGTTGTCATGGAGGACTCCAGTCAGGAATTCTGGAGCTGTGTATTGATTTATTTGTCTAATACTTAATCTGAACTCCACTTTGTCTTCTGCTGCTCGCTTGCTGTGGGCTTGCAGGGTTTCATTTTCCACTGTAGCACTGGTGGGAGCCCAGCAGGGAGGAGTCCTCTGGCTCACAATTCTCCATCTTCCACAATTTCTGTGGGTGACCAGCTCCTGCATTGTTATTGGTTTTATTGGCTCTTTAAAAAAAATTATTACTTTTTCATCCTGTTTATTTGTTCTATCAGGTATTTTCTTGTAACCACATAGAACCACATACTAATGAATGAAAAAGGCAAATTTCATTTCCTGCATGAAAGTGGTATGCTGCTACACTCATAAAACATGGGAGTAGCAATATCCTGCCCTCAAAGAAATGCCTGTTCTAGAAACTTAAAAAGAAAGCTATGCTCCTGTGTCTGGTTTGAACATGGCTTAAACTCTCTACAATGTATCTTGCAGTAAATGACTATTTAATCATTCTGTAATTAAGGTTTCTGAAACTTTCTCAGAACTTCTGGAAAAGACAAATTATTTTGTGGAGATCTTGCCTCTGTATTTCCTCAGCTCATCTATCCTTTTGATGGCTACCAAAATTTTTATGACAGTATTTTTTTACTTATGGGGGGAAGTAGTATTCAGAAAGACTTCTGAGATCTTATAGTTGGCTTTAAACACAACAATTAATGTTAATGAATCCTTACAATTGAACATCAAAGTAATCATTAGAAGAAGAATTTGTTCATTTCTCTTGAATTTAAACGTTAAGGATGCAGCTGGACTTTCTTTTGTTCGTGTGGCCCAAGGAATATTTAAGTATTCCTTGAAAAAATAGAACAACTTCAATCTGGTGGTTTTGACACCATCCTGATCCTAGATGCTGCACACCTGTGATGTGAGATGTGAGTTTGAATTCACAGGGGAGCTGTACCAAAATCTCTCTTTGGTAGGTGTGACTTGTGCCCATGGGTCCGTCATAAAGGGTTAGCTCCTTAATGTGGGGAGAACTGAAGGTTGTGCATCCAGACCAGAGAGGGGCAGTGCTTCTTACAGCAGCGTCTCTGGTTTAACACATGCAATTCTCTTCTGTGTCTCTCACCTCACGACACCTACTTGAATGTTTGTGCCCTGAACAAGGCAGAAGTTGTGGGGCTGTGGAACAGCACTGCTCTGCTTGAGCAGCACCTGGGCTCCTGTATTGTAAAGGAGGCTCAGTACCTCCTTTTTAGACATAATTTGTTATTCAGTGACAAAACTGTTTGAGCCAATATAAAACACAGGACAAATCTGTGACAGTGCATGCTCTCGGTAATGTGCATGCTCATGGCTCTGTTGAGCCTGTCATCAGACACCTTAAATAGCTGCATATTTGCCAGGGAGGTGTGGAGACCTGTAGGGTCCCATTAATTCTTCATAGAATCATCAAGGTTGGAAGAGACCTTCAAGATCATCCAGTTCCTGACTAACATATTCTTGGTTATGTGTTGGCATTGGTCTGTCACCCATGCTGCAATTGCTTCTGCCCAGGCCAGCAGAACCTGTGTATCTGATTTAGGACTCCCAGTTCTGCAAGATGGCAAAGTACCTAGGAGTGCTGAGAAAGTAAGTACTAATTTCCCAAATTCTTTGGTGAGTCAAGCTCGGAGACTCTTATCGCTTTTGTGTTTTAATTTCATAAATTTCTGGAGGCCAGAGGGAGGATCAGGATCTGACTGTGTTAGATGTTACACAGACATGTAGAAAGAGTCTTGCCCTGAAGGTCTTTCAGTCTACATACAAGATTAAAGATTAGAGAAATGGAAATATCATCAGGGACAATAATCAGATAATAAGTGGTAAATGTTGCATTAGTTCCACATTAGTTTTTTTCCCTTGTTTTTGTGTTATATTCCTTTACTCTTACCCCAAAGATAAGAGGTAAAGAAAGAAGAACTGATGCTTTCCACTCATTTTAATTTATCTCACCTATGGCAAAAGAGCAACCAGCATTTTTGTTGGTCTCTGGTTATTATGTTTAGGTTTGGTTTTTTTTTTTAAATTAACATTTATTATTATTAATAATATTACCGTCAATAACGTTACTGGTTTCGCTATTATGTTGTGCAAAGTCTGCAGAGATAGGGGCCAAAATGGAAAGATGCTCTATAAGCAGAGGAATAAATCCACCTCTAGTTGGTTTAGCAGCCCTTATTCAGCTACTTACAAGAAAATGAAGATACTTTTTAGAGGAAAATAAAATGTCAGTAATTAAAGTATCGTCTCCTTGAGCCCTCACCCTCTTAAGGGACAGAAGAATATTGCTGTCAGGAAAAGTCTGTGTTTTCCAGCCTTATAGCTATGGAATGATTTTTATGCTTAGACTAGTCAATATGCTTCTCTGAAGATTTTGTTTCACTTAAGTGAAGTACAGCAATCAGCTGTCAATACTGAAGCCCTGTATGAAAGGCAGTCAATTTTCTTCCTGTGTTCAGCTCTATCGTGCTGCCTATAGCTCCAGTAGATTGCATTATTTGGCACACCTGTGAATTTAGTGAAGTGCAGTACATATGACAGGAGGCTTCAGTTAAGTTACATCAGCATCTGGCACTTGCCACGATGAGATGTAGGAGGATTGAAAGAAATCATAGTCCCATTGAAATCAGCAGTAACACTCACTGTACTCCAGTGAGGACAGGATTTCAGCATGTGTATTTGTAAGGGCATGTCCTTGGCTTTTCTTAAATGGTTCCACTTGCAGAAATTTTTTTTTATGTCCTATGTGGAGAGGATATTAAGCATAATTTTAGTTTATTATTGCTCAGTGTTCTGCTGGGGAGTAAATCTAACAAATTTATATAATGACAAGGTCTCCAAACACCAAAGATGATCAGAGCACAGTCTTCAAAAAGTTAAGGGAAAGAAAAGTTTTCCTTTCAAAAACCGAGTGTCTAGGAGGCTCAGTGATACAAATCCTTTCCCTGGCATAAGTTGAATACAGCGTAATCAGTGTCAGAACCAAAACTTTTGCCATTCACTTTTGTAAAGAACTGTAAAGGGCCCTACATTTTCTTCTCTTTCTCTTGCCGGAGACCCGTGCTCCACATCCTGAGCCAGAATTTTCCTTGTCTCGCCTGGCTGTAGGGAAGTCGCGTGCTTAAAATGATCTAGGGGCTCATTCTTCAGCAGGGTCTGGCTTGAGGGAGAGAGCAGCTCTCTCTCGGGGCAGCTTGGACAATGTCTGTGTCTCCTCCCTGCTTTTCACGGCTGGCACTAGATGGTGCTGCGGCACCGGGCTTCGCTCCGGCAGCGCCAGCCTGCTGCTCTCTCCGGCGCGTCCCTCTCACCCTCGCACATGGGGACAGTAAAAAGACCTTTTTCTGATTCTAAACATGAGCAGTTTAGTGCAGGGTCTGTTCCAAACCTGGACGTCGTTCAGCCCAATCTACTTGTTTCCTTTTCTTTTGGAAATAGCTCTGCTCTTCCTGTAATTCCTTGGTCCATGTGGAGTATGTATGTGACAGGCATCAGAGACCTGAGGTTACTGGTAACCACAGTATCCCATTTATCTTTAATCTGTTCCTGTAATTCCCCATCTCCCTCCCCCCTCCTTATATGCTCTCATTTCTTAACTTATATTTTCAGATTTTGTTTAAGAATATAGTGGAAAACTCCTTTAAACCTGCTTTAAACAAATCTGCTTAAAGCAATTTGCTGTATTTTTCAATTAAAAAATGGATTGGATAGGTTCAAAAGAAAGAAATCAATAATCTCCAGCACAGAAGACAATAAAGGCAGGCTTTTCAGTACAACACAGACAGTGCTGTACATGAGCCATGTAGAGAGACTCTTCAAACATCTCCCATTTTGCTGCCTAAGTGTGTGAGATTTGTCTTGAAATGCTTCTGCTGCTCTCTTCCCAAGTCTGCTTGGAGCCAATTCTGATGACCACATGAATGAGGGTAGAGGTCTTTATTTGAATCCCTTCTATTCCCTGCCTCCCACCATATGATTTCTGCTGGTGTGAAATACCTGGCTTTGATGCTATAGTGAGATGCTGTTATAGGAGAGATGTCAATTTGTGTTTGGTTCAGAGCAACGTGAGCATAGAGGTGCATGGATGCAGCAGGTGGGTGTGGCCCTGGATCCAGCTGATGAAGGAGGAGAGACAGATTAAGGGCTTATGTGGTGCTGTTGTGAGCCTTTTGCTGGGAGCACAGCTAAGCCTCTCCCTGATGATATCTGGCTCCTGGTCTGGCTGTGGGCATGGGGCATAGGCCAGCCTGTTCTCCCCAGGAGACTCCTGGAAGTAGGCAGTGGGCAGCTGTGGAGGAGGAAACAGCTGTCTGAGGTCTGGCAAGATCTCTCCAGTCTGTATCTCAGCAGACTTACTGCCGCTATGGTTAAATTAAAGGATGATGATGCATAACAGAGTGTGAGAATGATGCACTAAAGGTGCTATGGACAAAGAGACCCTTCAACTAATTGAAGTTGAAAAGTGGTGTGTTTATTTGCAATGTCAGGCACACGGGAGTAGCCCCTGCAAGATGTGTCCGAATCTCTAAAGCATTGGCTTTCCTTATATTCACAAAGGTCCTACATGTTCATCTAAGTCGTCTGGGGTGCCTGTACATACACTTCACCTATCCCCGCTCTGTATTAAAATGAGCTGAATGTTCATTACGGTTGCACAGTTCTTCCTTTGAATTGGGTCAGTGGTCTCTTGAAGATGAAGTCAGACGTCTTCCTTGCATTGAACTCTTTACTTTGTCACACTGCCAGGGCTTCTTGACCCCTTGGTCTCAGTCCAGGCCTCATCTCCTGCTTCCAATTATCTTAGAAGGCGGGTGTGTTTTCGGTTTCTGCCCTTTTACAATGCTAAATGTTCTTCCTGTTGCTTCTAAAAACATAACTGAGTCAAATTCATGATATATTGTCTTCACTCTAGCTGCTTCAACTATACCTATATGCTAATAATTAAACTCTAGTTTCTTCTTTTAATCTCCTTATTTATCTAAATATATTGCTTCTATCTTGCTAGCTACATTACCAGCTTCTAATTCTTTTTAACCCTTGATTCAAGAAGACTGTTCTCTGATCCTATTCAATCTGTGGATGAGGTTGAGCCCTGGAGAAGGGGCTGTAATATCCAATGTACCTAAGAATCTAAACCAGTAGGTCACAAAACTGATCTTCAGCTGTCTGTTTGGGTTTCTTCAAGGCTTTGCTTTTGTGTGTGTAATCCAAATCTTACTATACCTCCAGCAAAAAAGCATGCAGAATGAGAAATGTAGAGTTCAGAGGATTTGAATCTGTCTCCACTCCAGATCCAGGGAAAATGTGAAAGCTTAGCTGGAGATGAGAGTGATCTCTGGGCCAGATTAATTCCTCCAAATTTGTTTCCTCAGTCCTCGAAATTTTACCTTTGTTTAGGGTGAAACTTTGCAAAACGTAGTGTAGGTGTCTGTTTTAGCTCTAAAATATCAATCAGCATGAGAGTATTTTCTCATTACTGCTGGCTGAGGTTTCATATGATGTTAGTTAAAATGGATAGCAAAGAACCATTGAAATGGTCTCAGCACAGAAGTTTGGTAAAATATATTGCAATATGACCAGTATATTAAAGAGGAGGAAAAAATGGGAAATTTTCTATGGCAGAGAGTGTGTGTGAGCTTGAGGTGCCCTCAGAATTACCCAGGCAAAATTCAGCTGAACTGTATATTTCAAAATCTGAGACGGGAGAAAGAGCAGCACAGATTAGTCTCTCATTTGTAGGAAAATAGTTAAAATGACAACAAAGACAAGAAAACCTACATTTCAATTTCAATACATCTGTTTGAATTATGGCTATTTGGTACTTTTGAGAATAAATTGCATTTGAAATGGAATCTTTCTAATGACTTTTCTTTCAGGCAGGTATTGTGCACACCTTTTTAATGCATTTTACATGTTTGGAGGGGGGAAGAAAAAAGATGAATTATGAAGAAGTTAAGAGGAAAATAATTTCAGGAGGTAATGGATGAGCTCTGTCTGGAAGATTAATCAAGGCAGTTGCAAGAGAGTGCCAAAAGCATAACTGAAGTAGAACTAAATATCTGATTGTAATTAAAACTTTAGCCTTCTAATGGCTCCATGAAAGATATTTTAATAAACGTGAAATGCACTTTCTAAATGGCACGCTAACTTTTAATGACTTGGGTGTTTTGTTTGATTAGTAACCTGGACTGTTAAATTAAAGCCAACTGCAAATGCATGATAAAATATTGATGGTTTCAGGCAAATGAATTGGGGGAGTTATGCTTGACAGATTTTTGGTATCATTAAGGATTTTAACTGGTGGAAAATATATATTGCTGGTGCTTAAAGATAGTTAAAGAGGATCTCGTCATTTATATGCCCTAGTTTTAATTTTGCAGTAATAATGGGAAAAAAATCTGAATTATTCACAGATGGTTGGTCAAGAGAGGTCACTTAATTTAAAAAGTGTTATTTTAATTACACCTGTTTCTCATTTCCAGCATAGAAAATTAAATATTTGGTGGTATTTGGTTATTTCTTTTCTTAGAGTGCCTGGAGCTTTCTTGAGGTTTCTGTGTGTTTTGTATGTGTGTTAAAGAAGGAAGAGTGACATGGTAGAAAGAGTTTTATTGTTTCCAGTATAAGCAGCTTTATTGGAAGTTAATTAAATTAAAAAAACATAATGGTGTCTGCAGGTTCAGAAATAACACATGGGACTTCCAAAGGAAATGGGGATGATCCCAGAACTCAGCCTCTTTTAAAAACAGATTTATTGTATTATCAAATTTCAGCAGCCTTTCCAATATCTTCACATAACTGCAGAAGAGAGTTGGAGGATTGTGGGGAAACCACTGAAAGTTTACCTCGCTCCTATTAGTTTGCATCAGCTAAGAACAGGTTCTTACACCTGAGATGTGCTCTGCTTTTATTGTAATGCCTTAGACTTGACATGGACTTTATTTCTACTGTACTGTACTCTTCGTGCAAAGAACAGAGATCAAAATAAGTGTCCAGAGCAGGGTTAATACAGCAGTGCCTCAGAGTATTTATAACAGGTGAGATTTCACTGGAGAGGAAGGGAACACAGTATCTTTTGCATGCATGTGCCAGAGTGGCAACTGGAGTGAAATCATACTTCCACTGAACTCAAAGGATGCCTGGTCAGGGATTTTGATAGGACTGGGTGTTTCCATCACCTTTACATCTTCTGGTCTTCCCTCATTCTGGTTTCTGCTCCCTGTGCCCAGGCAGCTGCTGGCTGTGCTTTGGCTATTTCCATGCCACTGTTTTTCTCGTCCCAGGAACCGCTCAGGCTCTACAGCAGAACCTCTACCTCATTTTCTGCTTCTGAGTTTCCTCTTATAGGCAGTGGCCTACAGCAAAGAAGCAAGAGGCAAAAGACAAGTCTTTGGATGGCTGAAAGTGGACCTAGAGTCAAGAAAATATTAAGGGAGAAGATTAGTGAGACTTTGGCCAAAGTCATATGTGAGTACCTCAGTGAGATCTCATGCAAGAGTAACTGTCCCTCTGGCTTCCCAGGGATCCCAGACTTGGGTTAAGACCAAATTCAGTCTCTGATGAGAGGGGGAAGGTGGGAACGCAGCAGGTACTGTCTTCTTCTGAAGAGTGTTGGAGAAGACATTCAAAGAGAAATGGTGTAAGCCTAGGCAAAAATAGGCAGCTTCCAACTAAACCAGAATCTGCAGTCATGGGAGTATTTGAGATGTCTTAAAACACCATTGGAAGTAGTGGGGAAATACCACAGCTGAGGTACTACTTAGAGGGAAGGCTAAGTCCAGTTTGAACCTACATATGAGAAGAAGGGACTTGCCACAACTTTTAGGTAATGTCTGATGGCCACATAAGTGCTAGGCAGAGAGCCATGAACTGGTTTGCAATCTTTTGGCCAATGTAGTTTATTCTGCGGAGGCAGGACTTGTTAGTTACTGAGGGAAAAAAAGTCATACACACTGAAAGAAAGCCTTGGAGATACTGACTGCTGCTGTGTATCTGATGACAGCTGGTTACCTGCTGCTGGTATCGGTTGTTATTAGAGTAACCTCCAGACTGCAAAACTTTGATGGTAGTTCTTCTGAATTTCATGTTATGTTCTACTTGCTTTGTATCTCCATGGACATTAGACATCACCCAATCCACCAGACACCTCATATGAATTTCATGCCTGTGAATATTTCCAGAGCATTTCCAAAATTCAGTACCTTGGATTGCACGCTCATCAGGCCCATTTTCTCATTGAGTTGTGCAATACTGAGCACACTATTGGTGCACAACTGACAAATTCTAAGTCCCTGGAAACTCCCATTTGTCAGAGAAAAATGTATCCATGTTCAAGAAAAGATCCTGTCTCTCTTGCTATTTGCGGCTCCCTCAGATTTATATTGTCAGCTGATGATGAGCCATTCAGTGTGATGGGTATGATGTGTCTTTTCAGTTGGATGGGACGACCACAAATGTTATTAAATTCCACCAGTCTGCTGATGGAAGACAAAATCTGTTCCCACACAATTTCAGTAGTACCAGCGTAGGAGATAATGCAATATTTATTTATGTACAGGAGGCTGTAGATAAATTTCCCATATTGTGAGCCTTGTGGAATGCTGAACGCTCATAAATGATGTACCAACTTTATCCTGGCAGAACTGGCAGATATAAACATGATGATGTTTCTGACTGACTCAGTTTTACTGTCATCCAAATGGTTTAGTATATAATGTAAAAGCACGTCTGAGTCAGTGAATGCCCATTTTTGAGTGTAGCCAGATGGATTTCTACTGTGCAGCCCCTTGTTTGATGTCTAAATTTGTCTCCCACACACTTTCTGTATCAGCATGCTTGGAAAAAAACCTTGATTTAAGCTAGTTATGGAGGCTCCATGCTTGCATTTACAAATTTTCTGACGTTCAGCCAAAATGCTGGCTTTATTCCTCACCAGGTGGAGAGAAACACACTTTAAAATTTATTTCTCTAAAACACACAGCCTAAGTGGGGAGTGGAGTTTCTTCTCTTTGGTTTCAGCTGGGGTGGTGTAGGCAGTGTGACCTTCTCTTATTTCTTAGCATCAGGGAGTCGGCTTTCTCCAGCTCTTCTCTTTGAGTGGCTCATCTGGAATTTTTTAAAACTACCTGTGCAACTTTTTTGTCGTTATGTATGTATCTGCCTCCCTCTCAAGGATGATGGAGACCCTTAGATCCAGTTGGGGGGAAGCTGAGATGTTTCAGGGTCAAGCAAGGATATTATCAGAACAACCTTTGACGGAGGAACTTTTGAACCTCTCAAGCTAACGGAAATGAAATTCACAGATAGGATTATTAAACTCAGTGGTTTTTTCTAAAGTGCCATATTGAAATATTGATAGGATTTAAAATCCATAATGTTTATCCTGAGTAGTTCTTGCCCTTTTCTTTTAGCCATACTTTTCTTTTTCTAAATCCCCCTGCCTTTGCTTTAACCCAATTATATTTTCTTTCTTTTTTCCTTTTCTGTGCTAAATCCATTTGTTACAGATGAGGAAAAGAACATGGTAAGTCACCGGTCCTGACTTATCCTCCTAACCATTTGGTTTTTTTTTTCTGCCTGGTTAGGAGTATCTATCCATGCTATCATGTACTGTTCTCTGTTTCTGGAAAAGCAGAAGGAAATAGGCCCTCATTTGGTCACATACACTCGAGATGGTTATAGGATGTGGTGCCAGTACTGTTAATATTTTGCTTTGTTGAGTATTTCATTCAGTCTCCCACTTTGCTATGGAATTTGTGTGAATTTCTGATTGTGATCTTTTATCCATTTTTCCTGTTTCTCTCACCTATTCCTAGCATATGTTTCTTTCAGTTAGATTCCTCTTCATTTTCAAATGGCTGAATATTTTCCCTTTAGATTCCAATACTTTTTCTCTTCTCCTTCTTGGGCTTTCTTTTATTTCCTTTCTCTTTCTTTTCTTTTATTTCCTGTGTCCTCACTACTCCTTGCCAATGTGTTTTATCAGCTTGACCTTGCTTGTTATCATATGGATGCTACAGTTCACTCTTCCTGTTCTCCAAAATCCTTCCACACTTACTCTGCTGCTGAATACATTCTCATCCCCTCTGCATCCTTGGCATAAGAGGATTTGGTCAGGCCCTGCAGCCTTTGTCTCAAAGATAGAAAAAAAGCTGGAGTGGGGATGGGTGCTAGGAGGTGAGAGTGGATCAAAGATCTCATCAGAGCCTGAGGGAGGTTTTGGGGGGTGCCAGCCTCTGTGAGCAGGGACCTGCAAGGAGAGATGCCAGGATTTACTGTGCTGGGGATGACATGGGGAACTGAATCCTCTGCTTTTCTTTAGCCCTTGCTGCCTAAGGACACCCAAGCATGCCAAAACAGGGCAAGAGTGTTGTATTTTAATGTCATGTGAGTGATGGTGATGTGACAAGCATCACATCTGCTCATTTTGTTTTGCCCAGACAAGAAATTCTGCCAAGACTTAGAGCCATGAACCTAAGTCTAAGTAATGATGGGATCTTCACGGTTAGTGCTTTTTAAACAACATAGTTTGGGTGTATTAGCACAAATCATTGCTTTCCTTCCTGGGTTGCATTTATGCACTGATAGACCCCGTATTACTTTCCAGGCTAATCAGTGCCCAATGTAATATAAATATTCTAGGGACTTCAAAGGTGACTTGGTACATCCTATGAACCCTGTTTTGCAGTCTGAAACTACTCTTTTGCTTTCATTTGGTGAGACTGTGAAGCCTCAAATAAATAGCTCATCTCAAGTCTCTGTCAGAACCTTTTCGCATTACACTAGCTGAAGGCAAATTCATGAAACACATAAACAAAAGATATTAGAGTGGTGGCTATTCTCACGGTGAGACTGTTCGTAAGAGAAAATGTCATTCAAGTAGATGCATTTCCAAAACAGCCACCTAATTTTGGTATGTGCCACTGGGTTGTGAAGATTGAAATTGGAGAGTGCTCACTGGGTAGGCCTCAGTTACCCACCTGGCACAGTGGCAGCCGCTTACCTACAGAAATGGAAGATTGCGTCTGCCAGTGAAAACATCTGGAGATAGTGAGAGGGCAATACCTGACACCAGAAAAGAGCCTATAATGACAGCTAATGAAGCCAGAAAGAGACTTCTGCAATGAGCTCTAACCTCCTGTCACCCTGGTCCATGCTGCGTGACTAGAACTAGAAAATATACTTTGGTATCTTGTCAAAACTGCTCTGTAATGTTTGGACTGAAGCTGCTTTGAAAGTGTGATCCTTTGTGGGATTTTTTTTTTGTTAAAGTAGAATGAAAAATGTTCTGTCACGTTCCAGGTTACAAACTGTAGCTGGAGTAATAAAAGGTCACTTTGCCATTCAGCATCCATTTCCTATTCCTTTGAAGTCCAGCATTTACTAGCAAGTAAACCACAATACTTCAAAAGTTTCACAGCAGTGTGGTGAGGCAGAGACCTAAGTACATGAGTAAAATAACTGATTATCTGGTACTGCTTTTGCTGCTAAACGAAATAGGGCCTACCATGGTTTTCCCCACATCTGTGCTTTGTACACTCTTCAAAATTGTCTCTGGCTGTCTGTACTGTATCTTTTAAACAAGGATAAATATCTTTTAAGTGTGTGGAGAGGATAAAAAGCACCTTCTTTTGACATCTCCTTTGCTCTGCTGTTTCATTTTCTTGGGATAATTAGAAAATATTTCATCACCTATTTTCTGTCCCCTTCCTCTTTCCCCCTCTCTTTCCACAACTTTTCATATTGTGAAAAGAGAGGAACTACCTAGGAAAAGATGTTTGCTGTCCACAAGCAGAAGAAAAGACTGCATGAGGCTGTAGTATTTCTCAAAAGCTAATTTCTTCTGCCAAACTCCCCTTGTAATCGAATAGAACCATCTGGAAACAAACAAGCAAACCAGCTTTCTCTGGTTACAGCCAGGAAGGAAAATGTTATTTAAATGATGGCAGAGCCTTTTCTCGAGGATTGATTTAATGCACCGTGCTATGATGCGAGGCCAGCCCTGTGCTGCGGACGATGCAACCCATGGGCTGCAGGGGGCAATCCAGCACAACTCAAGCTGGTCTGTCAGCCCTTTAAATAACTCTTTCTGACAACAAAGGCCAACACTGCGCTCACGGTTTGGGGACTGTCAGGCTGTGTTCTAGCGCAAGGATCAGTCTCCTTTGTGCTCTGATTATGTATTGTGCAAAACCCCCTTCATCAGCTGCTCCCGTGTGTCCGCTGGGTGCACTGGGGTTGCCTGTTCTCTCACCAGCACTTTGGGTAGAGAACTTGTGCTGGTGCTGAAGGGCTGCTTTAGAGACTGTCTGTCCTGCCGAGCTCCCGGCCAGTGCTCCCGTGCTGTATCATCAGGAGGCTTAGTTGTCTGGGGTTTTGTTTCTTTCAGTCACAGCCAAAATGGAAGGTATTTGGCAAATGATTTTAATAAGCACAGTTGCTGGAAACAGTTGGGTCCCAAAGAGTAGCCAAAGCCTGTTGGTACAGTGGGGCACTGGTACGAGAGCAAAGGTGTGAGAGCTGGTGAGGAGAAGTGGGGGAGCAGCTCTGACAGCCTTTGGTTTTTCTGTTTTAGCCCCTGACACACTTGACGCAAGACAGTGGAGAAGCATCTTCTCCAGTTTTGCAGTGGGATGATTTAGTAGTGCTCTGGGACAAAGGGGCAGTGTCAAAGACAGGGCAGCCTTCTGTGCTAGTTTCAGGTCGGGTAGAGTTAACTTTCTTCGCCGAGGCTGGTATGGGTCTGTGTTTTGGATTTGTGCTGAACACAGGGTTGATAAAGTAGAGACGTTTTTGTTATTGCTGAACAGGGCTTACACAGAGCCAAGGCCTTTTCTGCCATGCTGGCAAGGGGGCTGGGGGTACATAGCAGGCTGGGAGGAGACACAGCTGGGACAGGTGACACAAACTGACCACAGGGATATTCCAAAGCATAAAACATCATGCTTAGTATATAAAGTGAGGGGAAGAAGGAGGAAGGTAGAGACATTTGGAGTGATGTGATTTGGCTTCCCAAGTCACCGTTATGTGTGATGGGGCCTCGCTCTCCTGGAGATGGCTGAACACTTGCCTGCCCACATCTGTGGGAAGTGGTGAATATATTCCTTGTTTTCCTTTGCTTGTCTGCTTGTTTTTTGCTCTTCCTGTTAAACTGCTTTTATGTCAATCCACAAGTTTCCCGGCTTTTACCCTTCCAATTTTCTCCCCAGTCTTGCTGGCGGGGGAGTGAGCAAGTGGCTGCACTGGTCATGGTGCTGGCTGGGGTTAAACCATGACACCATCATAGTGCTCTCTAGAGACTGAAATGGAATTAGGGCAGGAGACTTGCTGAGATCCTCCTCCTCTAACTCCCTTGTGCAGGCTTGTTGAGAGCCTTCTCCCTTGCTCAGTTTCTGCATCTGCATGAGCATTGTGGGCAGCTTTCTCCTGAGCTGTTGCCCACCTGCTGCCTCTGGGCCACCCTGCCTCTGATATCCACTGATATCAATCTCCTTGTCAAAGGATGTTTTTATCTGTTTCTTGTGTGTGGAAAGATAAAAAAAGAGAAAGATTGTTAGAACTAGATTAAACTAGAGTTTATCATCTGTAGGCAAGCCAGCCTGCACTGACAAACTCTGTGAGGAGCCCACTGTTCTCATCTAAACTTTTCTCAAGCCTTTGGAAGTGCTATAAAAGAGAAAGGATTAAATTTCCAAAGTTAGATTCAGTAATGAGACATTGATGTTATTGTAAACCTTACAACTTAAAAAGAAGAAAAAAAAAGGCAAAAAAAAAGACTTTTAGAAAGGTTCTGTAATTTCACACCCCTTATGTTGGGATGCGTGTGGAACGTCTTGTCCAACTAAGTCCTCTCCTAACCCACCATCAGTGAGTGCCTCCATACCCATCCCAGGACCAAGTGATGTCCGTGTCTCCCCTTGCTGCTCCTGCTCCATGCTGGGAGAAGCAGCCTGCCCCTCCAGCAGGATCCTGCTGTGCTCCTCCTGGGAAGCAGTCACTTTGCCTTGGGGAGTGTTTCTGCTTCAGGTTTTATAAATTGCTACTGTCCCTGCACAGGGCTGGCAAAGTAAAGCTTTTCGTTTTGTTTGCCCTAGATACAATTTTATTATTAATCACATCAAGGGAGGCTCAGAGGTTTTTAGGGCTAGAAGAGACCATTATTGTAATCTAGTTTGGAAAACGTCTTCCACTGTGGTTTTGGGTTTTGTCAAAAAGAAAAATGTTATTTGTTTTCCTTTACCCTTAGGCCTTAAAGTGTAATTTAAGTTCTTATAAACCAAACAAAATGGTAGAATAATCATTATCATAGTATTTTTAAAAGGATTTTTTCATTTACTGAATAAATTTCTCAAAATTATTTTTAAGTATTGAAATAAAAATCTATCCTGGTTTTAAATGGAGGAAAACCCCCCAACCCTTTCTGGTTAAAACACAGAAAAATTGATGCCACAGGGAAGTCCAAGGATGGGGACACAGACACAGCACAGCAGGATCTGTCCAGGGAAGTTGAGGAGAGTTTTATCTGTATCTCAATAACAAGCTGAAGTAGGCCATAGAGGAATTCTGCTCACATTTCTGACAGAAGCAAAACTTTCAGCTATTCTTGATGTTCAACTCTCAGGACTTGTTTAATATTCAACGCTGGTTTCATCATCAAAGAAATTGAGGCAAAATTAAAAATTCTTTTCCTGGGTCTGTTATTTTCACAGCTTCTGCTTCCTTTCAATTTTGATACTGCCATCCATTTTGATAAAAGAAAATGATATGTGAGGAACAAGGCAGGCAGGAAGAAGACAGAACGAGAAGTGCTTTTCAACACTGGCTTCACCTCTGCAGAAGTTTATAATAAGGTGTCTGCGGATCACTCCCCGCTGAAAGCTCTCACAAATAACACCCTGTTATGGAAAGTGAATTTAACCAGTCCAGCTGCGCATGACTGCTGGGGAGCACCGTGGCACACTCTGATCTCCTAAAAGTTGGTCTCTCTTGTCTAGTGCTGTGCAATTTCTTTCTGCTCTTTTCTATTGAACACATATGACTTCTGTGTTGTTATTGTGTGTGTCTTTTCTCCTCCCTTCCCGAAAGCTTTTTGCTGGAAGAAAAGGCTTCCAAAAGCTTGTTAGGCTTATTGATCTGGATTGACTCCTGGGGCTGGCTCTTAGGATCTAGAAGAAAGCTCTTTTCAAGGCATCTGGTTTGGAAAACATCCTCTCTGCCACTTGTTCCCCAAATAAATGGGTGAAGGTGGAGCTCGGCACCTTGAAGGGCAATGTGGAGGTGGTGTGAGCTTTGGAGGGACCCCCTGAAGCTCTGCGTTAGGATCAATCCCAGCTACGTCACTGCATCCTAGTGTGTCCTTGAGGAAGTTACTTGGTCTGTTCCTGTGTGCTGTGGTCAGGAACTGCACAAAGGATGTAACACAACTCTAAATTATGCTCTCAGACAGCATTTGTGCTGCAGTCACCGGGGAAGCACCTCCATTGCACCAGCCTGGCCAATGCTGGTAGCAGCACAGCTGAAGCATGATGTGCAAGGATTTCTCTTTTGGAGCAAGCAGAGTGGTGCTGATGGCCACATAGGCAAAGCCAGTGGAAGGAGGTGAAACTGGGAGGTTTTCTGTTACAAAAGGAAAATTGAATGAATTCATGCCAGTGCTCTAGACTTCAGTAGGCTGTTAAGTACAAAAATCAATGTTAATGTAACATTACAGCTGAGCTATTAAACCTGTTAGTTAACCTGTGGAGCTCAGCCTGTTATCTCACAGCCCCTTTTTGAACTGCACTTAGGCCAGTATCTAAAACACTGTTTGCACAGAAAAATGGTAAAGTACTTTGCTTTTCTGTAATTCCAAAAGAGTTTTGCAAAACACAAAGTGAAGTTTGCCTAAGAAAAAATTAAATATATGGGAAGTTTCACTTTGGGGACTAAAGTTTTCCTAAAGTTCTCACATTTTCCATAATATATAAGGAAAACTAGCTCTTGTCTGTTAGGTGGTTGTTAACACTGGTATTTCTCAAAGCATTCCAGCAGAAGAGGGTAGATCTCTGAACATATCTTTGGATGAGATGCTGTTTAGATTAAGAATGTCCTTCTGTGGTCATGCATGAATGGGGATGATGGGATGCTGGTTCCAGCCAGGCCTCAAGGCATCACTGCATTTTCTGGTGTTGCTGTTGGAGTCACTCCTGTTGCTGGCAGTTAAAAGTTGGTTCTGTAATTGTAATGCGTGTTCATACTCCATGTGAATCTCAGCAGTTCTGCAAATTCTGTTCTTTACGTGGTGCCACTCTTTGCATGAGAAAAAATGCTTCAATTTACATAGTCTCCAGGGGAGTGGCAAGCAAAACCTGTAGCCTGACTGTTTTTCCCATCATTACCTATTTTTCTGACAACTTCTTGCGTGTCACTTTGCTTGTATAACCCGATACTTTATTGCAATTAATAGACATGAATTTACTAGCAGCATAACATAATGGGCATTTGTGTTCTAGTGACCCTTTTCTCCTCTTCCCCTAATAGTTCATGCAACTCATTCAATCCCAGCTGAAGCTTTGGATTCTCTGAGACTGCAGACAAGATAAAAGGCTGTGTAGCAGCTCAGAAGGGTGTGCAACATCCCCTTTAATGTGATCCATTGTGGGAATGAGTCCAGATGCACTTGCCTGTGGTTAAAAAAAGCAAGTATTTTTAAAGCTGTGTAGACATCATAGCTCATATATACGGAAGGGTCAGGCTAAAGTTGTCATGGGGATTGCATCTAAAATCCTGGTGGCACTGAAGTCTGCCAGAGCTTTGACAGCCCCATTAATTGAGTTTCTGTGGTTGGTAAGCCTTCTTTCCTAATGTTATTTTTAATTCCACACAGAGAAATCAGAATGCAGTGGAGTTTCGAGAAGGAGACTGAAATGTCAGTGCTCCCATGCCATTCAAACAGCTGTGATGGGGTGGGCAGAGAGGGTGAGGGCAGATCCTTCACCCTGGCTCCTAGCTGTCATGGGCTGGGAGGCTGCTGGCATTGCTCCAAGGTGCCCAGTGCCATTGGGGAAGCTCCTGTGTGGGAGCTGGAAGTGCAGGCTGGAGGTTATTGTCCCGTTCTTGCCTTCACTGGGGTGCGTGGGGATGCAGAGCCCTGGGGGATAGAACCTGTCCTTCCTGCTACAGTGGCTCTTTTCGGAGTGCTATAGTTTGGACTTTGACATGTGGACAGTCTGTGCAGCCCTCGGGGTTAAGGACTGCATTAGCTGGCTAGTGGGTACCCAAGGGGAGGCTCCAGCTCTGAAGGGAATGTTGTACAGTGGCTTCCTGTTTCTTTCTCCTTTGAATTTAAACTCCTTAAAAACAAATCCCTTCACTTCTCAAATAAGCTCTTTACTTCTGCCTTTCAACCCTAAATAGCTTAGCATATAAGTAGCTTCTTTTGGAAAAAAAAGTTGACACTGTCTGTGTTTCTGTGATCAGATGCTCAGAATGAATTTCTGTCTAATCCTAGTTATGAAATTGATTTGGCACAATGACCTTGGGCAAGTTACTTAACCTCTTACTGACCCACTTTTTCCATTTGTAAAATAGAGAGTAGAATACCCTTGTGAGCTCAGTAAACACCTCCTGAAGCTTAATTTAGATATGCCTGTTTTAGAGGCCTTTGAACTCCGTGGTTTGGAAGCACGTTGGAAGAGCAAAACATGCTTCTTGGCTGGGAGTTTAATCTCCCAATGCACTCTGCGGGTCTGCTGCACAGGCCAGCCCAACCAGAGCCTTTCTGTAGCCATTAAACATAATGCCAACAGGAGGTTCATGCTTGCTAGGAATGATGTTAGAGCATCCTAATCTCACCTCTGCCTGGAGAGGCAGTGGAGCAGCCTTGCACTGCCCCAGCTGGGCGCTAGGTTAAGGAGGCTGAAGAGGGATGTCAGGTGTACTTGACCCTCCTGGTTTCCAGCCCTATCTGGTTTGAAAATGACATGTGCAGACTGGACGAATTCTGGAAGCAAAGTGGAAGTGTTGGCATACCCGTTTGCATACTAATACAACCCAAATGCCATTATTTTTCCAGCTTCCACAGCTGTGTTATGACTGTACTAGAGCTGAATTCTAACAACCAGCCAAAAGGTTTGTTTGCGTGTATATGTGCACCGAGATTTTGCAAGCAAAACAGGAAAGCTTTCTAGTTGTTGCTGTTGTGGTTTGTTGTTTTTTGTTTTTTTTTTTAATAAACCCAGCACACTTTTGCGCTTACATTAAAAATTATGGATCAGCTGTATTTTAACAACTGTCTGTTCCCTGAATTTATGCAGTTGATGGCCTCAGAGCTCAGTTTGAAAGGTTTCCCCCTCTGTATTGCAACTGGGACTTCTTTCATAGATTTTTTTTAACAGAAACAGTGTTTTATCTTTGTATCTTTGTCTTGTATAAAAGATAAAAATCCATAGTAATCCTTTCCTATGTAGACTGCTCTATTTTTTCCCGTAAAACACTCTTGCAAATAAGTCTGCAGATCTTTCAACACAATGCCTAAAGCATAACACATGATAAATCCTTCCCTAGTCTCAGTTTTCTGTAACCTTCCTCATTCCTCACAATGACACACACTTTCTCTCATTCATCTTTTATTACAATTCAATATTGTGCTTGAATATAATTAGGTTTTATGCAGTGTACCCTTCCCCCCATCCTTGGGTGGTTTTTTTTGAAAAAGGAAAAACTACTTGTTCCCATGCACATTTCATCTGGAAATTGACTTCAGTGTTATAGGTTCCAATATATTTACACAACAGGTAGGGAAAGGTATTGGGAAAAAAAAATATTTTTAACATCATAAACCTCTAGCAAAAATATGTATGTAATAGAATCTGGTACTGTGGTATTACACACATTACAACTGTCACTGTGACTTACAGCCTTAGTTTAGCTGAAAGAAAATCTATAACCCTAGAAATGCAACAATGTCCAAGTCACAGTTCAGAGTAATAAATGTTTTTCACAGAATAGTGTAATCCATATTTCCAAAGCTGATACAACAAAGGCATTTCTACTAGAAATCTTTCAATTTCATGGGCGGAGGCTCAGAGAGGGAGAGAGAATGGTTAGGAGAAATGATAAGCAATAAAATGCTTGTGCTCAGAAATATTGGCCCTTTGGCTACTGCCTTTGGTTGATCTTTCTTGCCCCCAAATTACATCTCAATAAAGTATCGTATGTCTTTGGATACCAATACAAAATATCAACTTTTGAAGTTCCTGCTGTCCTCTCAGGGTGGTGAGGATGCTGGGCTGGAGGCAGCTGTGCACCAGCACCTTGGTGTGTCCCACATTGTGGGAATCCTATATGGTGAGCACTGGTCCCTCTGGGGCAGATGATGCAAAGTGTGCTTTAGTGATGATATGGGCTATGCTCTTGGACATGCTCGTCCATGTCTCGGTGCTGGGAGTTGCCAGCTGCTGTGCCTCTTTGGGGTCCCAGGAAGGCAATCTCTCTGTGCACCCGCTGCTGAGCCCTTCAGCTCTGTGCTGGGATGAACTGATGGCTTGATGGGTGCATTCACATTCTTCTCTTGGGAACTTGAACTGTGAAGTCTTATCCCAACTATTAATTTTTGATTCATCTCAGCTATCTTTTCTCTAGGAAAAGTGTTCTCAGCCAAAGGTAGCGAGAGCCTTGGGGTGTCCTTGTGCCTCTGGCTTTGGTTTGACTTTGTGTGTGCAGAGAGAACTTGTCCATGTGCCAGAACAGTGAGACTATGTTGGCAGGCCTTTCTGCCGGTGACAGCAAACAAATATATCACACTACACATTTCCTCTCTCAGAAGGGTATAGTTTGAGTAGCTAAGAAGGTTGTGTTTTGGGCTCCCAAGACCTTCATTTGTTTCTGCCTTCAAACTTCCTGGCAAGCTTGCTAATGTCTATTAATTTTCTAAAGTCCATGAAAGCAATAAAAGAGCAAATTGCATTAAAGTAATCTGTAATCATTTGGGTTAGAGTATGAGTGAAATACTCTCATAGCTGAGAAGTTAAAATGGAAATGCAGTATTGGGATGCTGTATGTGCCATAGTTTATTGCCCACTATATGTGTTGCAGAGTATCAGGTTCATTCCAGACAAGGTTAGTAAGAAGCTCATGTTTGGTTTCAAGTTAAAAAAAAAAAAAAAAAAAAAAAGGCAAAAAGGGTAAAGCAAAGTAAATGGTAAATGGAGACACTGGTAATAGGAAAAACATCTGCTTTAGCAGACCCTTCATTTGTTTCTTCTCTTTCCTGGTGGGGCTGAGAAGATATGCTGGCACCCAGGACTTCTGAGTGGGATGTGTTTTGCAGCAAGTGTGTGGGTGGCATGGAAAGGCCAGTAGATTGGTCTGTGCTAAGAACCAAGCTTTTAATCAGAAATGCAGGAGCTCAGCATATCTAGTTGTATTACCATCTTGAAGCAATGCAAGTGCTTTGTATATATAGCACTAATATTGTCCCTACTATGCTGAGACATCATGCTTATTTTAATGCACAGTACTAAAAATTTCAACTTCACATAAATTAGCTTTATTAGCTACTTTACTTAGTCGTCATTCCTATTACTGCTTCATTAGATAACTGATTCATAATCATTGACTTACGAAGAACAGATTGCAGAGTTTTCTCCTTTCCGTCTGCTCCTCACCTTCCCAGGCTTCAGTGTGCATTCACACTAATGCAATGGTACAACGCATAACACCAATTCCTTTTGAATCTTGATGTGGGACAGCCTGAAATGCTCTGTCCTTGTAAATCTGCATTTCTCTGAGACTTACTGTAGGAGACTATAATCTTGATTGGAGTGTCTGACTCACAAGGATGAGCTAATTCTCTTGGCTAGTTCCTGCTTTCTTGAGCCAGTATAATAATATTTTTTCTGGTGTTCAGGTGGCTGTGATAGGAGTCTGAAATATTGCATGTGTGTAAAATAGTCAAGGCATAAAAATACCCTCACAAAGTGGTGAGTCTATGTACAGCTTATGTGCCCTTGATGCACAGGACAGCAGGCACTCTCAGGGCTTTTTTCCATCTCACCAAGGTGAAGAGGCAGTTATCATCTGGCATTTGTGTCAGGACACTACATGGCTCTGAGACCAATTGCTACATCCACTGAGGCATGACCTTATAGCTGAGTGCAGAATGTGGCCTTTCTGCTGAAACACAGCTACCAAGTTCTCAAAAAAGGCTTATCATGCCTGTTCCTTTGGGTGTTACACTTCTTGTAGGCTTTGGGAGCAACTTAAAGTGTGAAGTTGGATGTTTTGAAAGGAGAAAGTAGGAATGTCTTAGTGAAATAAAACTGACCTTTCTTTATATTGCTTTTATTTGCTGCTGTCCTTTGTTATTTGATTGTTCTGTTAGCCGTCTTCAAGTGCTACAGAGTTTCTCCAGTGACCCCTAACTCCATGACAGCTTATGTGTCATGAACCAGCAATCCATGTGTTTCTTACTCAGAAAGAGGGGGCTCTTACCAGTCCTTGAAAGGAAAGCTGTGCTTTTCCTTCAGAGTTCTTGCAGGGAATTTTCCCAATCATCAGGCTATTCTTCCACAGTGAAATGGGAAAGTTTTGCTAAAAGACTGTTGTATATAGTGGAAAAGGATTCTGCTGCGGGGATGTGAGCATTGTAACTCATCATGTCTCAGATGGGAGGCTGTGCCCTCATGAAAAGGTTCGTGCTGGTTTCCCTTGCTGCAGTGAAGAGAAAATTTGAAAATCCCAAATGCCTTGTAGAATTCCTATGACCTTTTGGTAACTTTTTAGACACATGCACTTGCTAAGCTCTAATATGCATGTGGTCAATGAACTGGCACTCCTCAAAATTAAATAGACCTAATGCAAATTACTAATAATCTGAGAAAGCTTTGTGCTAAAAAGTCTGTAGTAAAATTTCACAGGAGAATCTTCTTCTGCAGGCTACATTAAATGGCCTTGTTAGACATTGGAGTATTGAGTGTCATTATGTAGTGATTTGAGAAGGACAGAAAAAAATCATAAAACTGCTAGTAAGATTCTCACAGCAGATCTATTATGGCTAGTCTCACTCGTAATAATTTAGAGTTTTAATTTTCTCAAGTGTCCCACAGGTTTACTATATCCAGCCAAATGCTTCATGGACAAGCTGGCAAAATGGAAGTTTTTTATAATCCGTCCCCATTGGTGGCTTTTAAAGCTTCATCCTCTCTTCCTCCATATTTTTGTGCCACACTTATGCACACACACGCATGCACATGCACATCCACACAGACACACATGAAAGAAGTCTCAGGGAGACATGAGTTTGCCAAGGCCTGCACAGTTTTCAGCTTAATTCACACTGTTCAGAATTCTACCATCAGCATCTTGATGCAGGGGCTCTTCTTCCCTTGGTTTTAAAACCAAGGAAAAGATGAAAAACTGAAACCAAAGGCAGATTAATTGATACAGAAACTCAGAGAGACAATGGGTTCCTGATTTGAATAGTCTTCCTGACAAATAGCACCTCTATCTCTGAATTTTAATCATCAGTCAATATCCATCTCTTGGAAAAGTGACAAACCTGCTAAAAAGCTGGTAAGATCCCTGGCAGAGAGTGTGAATACCCTGAACCTCGGGACTTATATCAGCAAGCAAGGGGAAAAATACATTTTGCTACCTAATCGGCACAATGCAGACTAAGTTATCCACGCTGGGTGCTCATCCCATGATTTGTATTTGTTGCTGACAAATGGGGCCAGGAGGGTGCATACCTTGGTCTCTCAGCTGTAGGGATGCAGTTAGTTGGTGCTCCTTGGGCTGTGGAGGGATGCTGGGGATTTCCCAACCCCTGCTGACCCCTCCCATGAGCAAACCTGGCTGTAGGTGTGGAGAGATGGGAATCCTGAGCCAGAGATTTTAAATGAAAGTGTTGAAATTAGCTTCAATGTCTGCAAAAACTCTTTGACAGAGCCTCTTGCAGCAAAGTCCCCAGAACATGAATTTTGACAAGGAAAGAGCCCATTATTATCAGTGATGTTTCAACCATTATTTTATGAATATATTCAATGACAAGAACTAGCTTGTTTCCAAGACAACAAAATTCAAACCCGATCCATGATTGCTCTAAAGGAGGCCTCCTGTCATTTCGTTCCTTTGAAGAAACTCACAATTTGATGGGCAAAATGCCAGAAATAATTAGACAGAATAGCACCATAAACCCCAATGGAAGCAAAATATCTGCTATAAGAATTTCCCACCAGAAATCTTGAAAATCAAATCAAAGCCTGGATAAAATCTTTTCTGTTGAGTGTAAGAATGAAGGAAAAAAAAGTGGGTGGGAGAAGAAAATCCAGTTTTTTACCTCATCAAAGGGAATACTAAAAACTGTCTTTGTGACTTGCTTGTGTCTTCTTGTGAAATAATAAGTGGGCAGGGCAATCAAATTTAAAGCAGTATTCCCCAAAGCAAGGTCAAAACTGCTAGAAATGTTCATTTCATTTTTATTTGCTTTTCCTGCAAGGTACACACTGTGGCTATAATTTCCCATTCTTTATGGGGAGATCAAAAGATTTGTGCTGTGCCGTGTAGGAATCAATTCAGTCATCCTGGCAGCACGCCAATCTTTATTACATTATTTGTTAACCTGCGTTATTGCAGAATGGAATAACTGTTCCCTGGGATAAACTAGGGAGTTCTTCTTGCTTCCTTGACCTTGATTTCCACGCTCACGCCTTGTCCTCTCAGCACCCACATGCAGATAATGATTGTCTGTGTTAGAGTGAATGAAATATCACTGCAGATCCTGTGCTGAAGCAAAGCACTGAATTGGTGGCGTGTAAGTGAACCAGCAGCCTACACTGTCTGCCTCTGCTTTTGCAGCAGAGTCTCAGGTATTTCTTACAGTGAGAGTCTCCTCACTTTACTGGCAGAAAAACTGGCCCATCTGACAAAAACTGTATTGGCTCTTTTCTTCCTACTGGGCTGTTTCTGTAATCTTCAAAGCTAAGTGCATCAGTCAAACTATCCATGGAATATTTCCGATTTATTTTTAAGAATCTTTTTCATTAAGTTGGTGAGCAGTGATATATTTTAGTAGTTTTGGGGACGTGCATTAGGGGCATGCTAAACCTAAGTTTTTGAGTTCTGACTAAGTAGCATCACAGTTTCACATGTACCAGTTCTGCACCGGGAATGTTTCACTTACATTTTCTTAACAGAAAAAAATAAGCTTTTCACTGTCACGTTTTTCATAGAGAAATGGAGGGTAGGTTCTGTTTTGCATGGCACTGGTGTAATACAACTTGTACTTGATGCCAATCAAATTGTGTAGCTTTTGGATTGAATCAACATTCATCTGTGTCCTAAAAAAGTGCTGCAATGACCACTGCTAGTGGAAGTTTGTGGACATTGTGCCCCACTGCTGCTCACCCTAGACTTCCTGGGGCATTCTTGCACTTCCTGTAGCATTTTCCACGCTACACAGAACTTTCTGACTGAAAGAGCCATGCTGGAAGTCACGGTTTTTGTGGTCATGTTGGGGGACAGAGCATGGTAGGAGAGAAGGAGCAGCCTGGAATGAGATGCTAAGGAGTCTAAGACAGATCTGAGGCTTAATTTCAGTGAAGGGCAGGGAACACTATGTTGATATGCAGTCTACACTGTGAAATGTCAGACTGGGTTGAACTTCTCCCTGGCTGATGTAATTCAGTATAAAAAAATGAGATTTCAGTAAGGAAATATTAGTAAGTGAGAGAGAAGAGGAACAAAACTTGCAGATTTTTTCCCAAAATGTTCTTTACTGCTAAAAAGCAGATTTTAAATCCTATTTTGAAATAGAAATTTTTGTTGAAGTCTTAGGATTTTTTACAGAACAAGTATCCTCCATGACAACAAATCCCAGTCACTAGCTTGCAGACCAAAGTTGATGGCATTCGTTGATGCCAAAAAAGTGCAAAACACACAGAAATGGAGAGTGTGGAGTGGACCAGGCTCTGAGACCAGGGAATTGGTACATGCTCAGAAATGAAGAAGAAGAAGAAATAGCTGTCTTTTGTTGTCCCACCCCTAAGAGCCAGCTGGTGGCTGGGGAAGTCTGGGAACCAGTTGCAGGGAAGCAGGCAAAGGCCATTTGCAAGCCTAGACAAATGCAGTGGCAGCATGCGGGACAAGAGCAGGGACAGGCCCAGGAGACCTTTCAGGTTTTCTCCGTTAGAGACTTGTCTCCGAGGCTCCGTGCTTGGCCAGGTACAGAAGTTGAAGTGACCTGCCTGTCAGGTCAGCAGGGAGGTGCTCAGCTGGGCTGCCAGCTCATCCAGGTCATGGATCATTCTCTTGACTGGATCCTGCAAACCTGGCAGAGGAGTCAGGCTGGAATTCAGGTGCTGTTTTCCATCATGACAGTCCCAGTCATTTCCTGATGAGTTTGGGCTGTGCTGCTTGCACTGAGTGGAGCAGGGAATCCAGAAAACATATTTAGCCAGACTTTGCGATAGGCAGGGCAGGACCGGGGAAAAAAAGGATTTCTACCTTTCTACCTACTTTGCTGAAATACTCCATATGCTGCTTTGCAGAAGGACTTTTCCCCCCCCATTTGCTCTTCCATATTTTGATGCTATAATATGAAAATACCTCTGCCTCACAATAGGTTGAGACAACGGTGTTTACAAAAGCACTAAGCCTGAGAATCCATCCACCCAGCATCAAAATAGGAAACTTAAATTCATAAGTTCCCTCCTTTAAACTGATGGAAATGGATCCAAACAAAACAAACCAAAACAAAAGCAGTAGGTAAACATGTTGGAATGTACAATGGATAATGGATAGTGAGGGATGATCTAGTCATGCATGCTAAACAGATACATTTATGAGTTTAAATTTAATTAGCATGTGGAAATTAACAAGGCTAGAAAGAAGGGCAATGTGTTTTTAAGTGAAGGCGATGAATAGGTACTGTTAGATGCATATAGATAAATAAGGACTTAATTTGTAAGACATAATGAGCCAGGTGCCTATAAAATAATTTTTGGGGTTTTTTTCTGCTGGATATCACAGATGATAATGGTATAACACTTCAAGGTCAGTCTGTATCCACCTGTTCATTTCTTTTTGGGGAAAATATTTTTAAGAATAAATAATTGAAATTGACTTCCTTTGTAGAAAACTACTGGGCGTTTTGATTTTTTTTTTCTTTAATTATGCATCGTTACTAATTTTACATTCAAAACCCAGCTGCCCTTTGTTGAAGAAGGCTTTAGTTGCTGCTCTGATTTTAATTTTTCAATCTGTACATTGACTAAGACAGGTTTCTGTGGAGAAATGCTAGTCTGTATCCCTTACGTGTGCCATATGGGGATGCATTTCTGGAAGAAATGATATTTCATAGTGCTTGAATCTGAAAACATTTTTTTTTAAACCAGAGCATTGCTTTAAAAAGCGAAGTATTGGTTTTAAACCAGGACTTATTTAAAGAAAAACAGTTAAACTGAGTACTGTATGATGCTATGAATTGCCTTTTCCCTGTCACCTATAGGATTTTCATCCATCTCCTTAAGCATTTCAGCAGAGACTACTACCACTTGAACTGAAAACTAATGATAGCAGGAGATCCTGTTATCCCAATGATGGATAGCATTGTAAAAGTTACCTGTTGGGTCTTGGTGATGTTCAACTGAATGAGGAAAGATTATGGCAGCCTTTTTTTCTGTTTTTTCATATTTCTGGGTGTGCTTCTGCTGTCTCTGGGTGTTGGTGGGGTGTAACCTGCACAAACCATGTAGCTGGGTAATAGTCAGCCTCTTTGTCTCCTTTCTCCTTTTCCAAGTGCTGCAGCAATTCCTTGGATTTCCAGCAAAAAATTGTGGTGCTTGCTTGTTGCTTATGCATTTGCTTGTGGAGCTGCTATTTCTCAGAAAATGGAAACCAAAGAAGAGAGGTTTCTCTTCTCAGCTGTTAGCCAAGCAAAGCACAAGTGAAATTTCATGAAAGAAAGTAAAGGCATTTTTTCTTCAAATCAAATATCATAGGTCTACTGCGAGTAATAGCTGCATACAAATTTATTCAGGAAGGATGATTTCTCTCTCTCTTTCTGTCCCTCTCTTTTATAAGGAAAGGTGTTAAGCACCCTATATAGGCATTGCTCCCAGTATGTCATGCAATCAGTAACTAACTTTACCTTGAACAGAAATGAAAGGGATTCTACCAGGAATGCAAAGGAATTGAGGAGGATTAGTATTTTGATCAATTTTTTGAACATATAGTTTTGGATTAACACACCAGTGATGAAGTTATCTGCTTTAAACGGGCTTATGGTGAATGGGGAAGACGGAGCACCCTCTTACTGACAGTTCTTTGCATTGTGATAAATTTAATGTGGCAGTAAAGAAGGGTTTACGTTTGTATAAACGCCTCTTACAAACAACAGTTTCCATCCATTTAATAATGACCCTGCTTTTCTCACGAGAACAGCGCCATTACCAAGCTGTTGGTACGGCTTCTGCAGCGCCAGGCAGCTCCTCCTGCGGCACTTAATTGCCCGGCCCATCTGCGGAGCGCAGGGCTCGCCGGGAGACACCTGCTTCCTCAAATGTTGTTTTTAAGGATCAGACCCATTGAGGCTGATTGCACGAGGCCTGTTACTTTGGTTGTGTTTTAGGAGAAAGATGGGTAAGAGCCAGGCTTCCTACTAGGCATTCAACTTAGCAAAAAGAGCCTCTAAGGAAATACCCAAAAGGTGCGTGCACCAAAAACCCACATGCAAACATCTCTCTTTGCATAAAATATTTAAGTTCAGTAACGGATTTGCTGAAAACGGATTAAATTGAAACTAAAGGTTAATTTGATATTGCTTTGTGCTCTTTTGGATACAAAAAGTATCACCTAGACTTACTAGGGTCAGTACATGTGGGGAGGGGTTGGACGTAGTCTGTGGCTTATCCCACGAGAGATTTGTTTTATTTCACCTTTTTTTTCTCTTTGTGTGGGAAACCCACAGAGTTTCAGGACAGACTTAGGACTGGCAGGCCAGTTCTTGTGTTAAGAAATGATTCATGGCTTAAGCTCTGTCCAAGCACTGTTGTTTGGCCAGATCCTGCCAGTCGAGGAAGCCCACACCAGCCTCCTCCCCAGCCCAGGCCAGCCCCTCAGGCACCGCTGGCCCGTGCAAAGGCACATGGAGCTGCTGGCAGACCAGGAGCCCCTGCCTTCACATCTCCTGGCAAGAGGCATTTGCAAGGCCACCTGAGTTTTCCTCACAGCTAACAAGCTACTTGCTCCTTCGTCATAAGGTTGGGTCCAAATGCTCTAGGGAGGGATTTGCCAGAAGACCTTCCCAGGCTTGTCTGCTTATGGAAAAATCTGATTACAGAAAAAGGGAGAAATGTCTCAGGAGGGTGCTATAGGCTCTGGAATACTTTGTGTTTTCTCATCAAGGTGGTAACAGCCAATTTATTCAAGGGCTTGATCCAGGAAAAGAGTTTGTGACCCAGAATTGTGAAATGGGAGTGGCTGTGGACTCGTTGTCCTAGTGTGCAGCCTCTGCTACACGGATGGCATCACCAGCAGCTACAGCATCACAGATGGCTGCTGATCCTGTTGGGAGAGGCTGAGAGCTGAGCTGAGGGAGCAAGGTGCCCATAGAAAGTGTTTTATTAAGGGCCGCATCCGCTGCATTGCTTTCCTGCAAGTGTGATTCATTTCCTTATGCCTTAGAGAGTGGCAGAGGGCAGGTTAGGTGCTGAGGTCTGCTTTGCACTTCCCTTACACTCTTGGAAAGGGTATTGGAAAGGCAGAACTTTGCAAATTATCTCTGGGGTTTTTTCCCCCTTTTAGCGGCATTACCTCTAAACATGTGGCTGGCCAGAGGGATTCCTGCACTCTTCCTCTGCCATGGGGAGCAGAAACGCTTCAGTCTGCCTTTTGCAAATAAACGTAGAAAAGGTTTCATCTTACTCAGTGTTTATACCATCCTCACTGCTGTTTGAAGAATACCTACACCTCTGAATCCCAGTCCTCTCCCTTCTAAAAAACCACTTTTTTCTACAAGGTGTAGCTAACATGAGTATGTATACGAATTGTTATATGTTGTCCTGAACATTTTCATGCAGAACTTAAGGTCTGGCAAAAATAGGACCATAGGAGTCCAGTAAGTCTTGCCATATAAGATATTTTAGACCTAGTTACACCGACCTGGAAGGTTTTTATAAATGTTGGGTAGAAAGGCCAAGATATATGTATCTATTCCTGAGCATTGGAACTGTATGCCATTGCTTTAAACAGAACTGGCACACAAGTGGGGCTTTGGTGATGCTGGACTAGGGCTATGTAAGGGACACTCTGATCCTACACCCCTTTGTGTAAAAGTTTACACTGGCTGGAGCAAGGGGAAGTCGGAAAGAGTCACTAGAAATTACCAATAGCATCATGTATGAATGAAACTTCTTTCATGAAAAGGGCTAAGAATGAAGATTTTACTGAATTGTGGAAACCTGGAAGAGAAAGTTAAAAGAAAAACTGAGAAAGAAGATTTGGATGTTAGATTGATGGATTTTTTAATTCACTTTCTGTTGGCTCAGATTGCCGGTAAAGCCTCAGGAGCAGTGATGAACAGTCTGTGTAACATAAGGTCCTAAAGCAACGCTATGGCACAGACCAGGGCTCACACTGCAGAAGGCAGGGTAGGACCAGGCTGGTGACACTGTCCCTCTACCAGACCCCACGCGATGTAGGGCTTGTCCCCCACCGAGGTCAACCACCTAAAAAGGTTGAAGCAACATAAATAGGTTCATCAGCGAGCCACAGATGCAAACGTCTGGTTAGCTGCATTGAGAGAAAGTTTAGGGTTGACTTGTTTGTAGTTTACAAAACAAAACTGAAGTTAGCCAAATTAAAATCAAATTCATACAGGTTGCAGTGGGTTTCTCAGCAGTGGTAATTCTTAAAACCTGGAGTGTATGTTTCTAAAAAGCTATTATTTAATTCAAAAGCAATCCCGAGAAAAACTGTGTTATTTTGGGAAACGACAAAAAAGAGGCCACATCTATAAATTTTAGCATCTGTGGTCTCAGATGAGTTGCTTGCTGCTGGTCTTTGGCAAGTGGGAGGGATAGGAGTGTGCTCAATTTCGTCACTGTAGGAGAATACTGAATGAATTATTAATGAATATTTAATAGTTCTATAGGGAGCCAGAGGGGTGTAAATGGACACAAAGGAAACTAATATTATCTTAATCTATGAAAGAAGCAGTATGGTAATAGGAAATAAAGGGCTAGTAAATTGAACTTCAGTTGCAGTCAAGTTCCTAGAGATTTTGAAAGATGAGATCACAAAATACATGGGGAAGTGTGCTTTGATAAACGTTACCAATGTGCCTTCAGAGGGAATAAGCCTTATATGGCAAGGCTAGAGAAAGTTATTTTGTGAAGGTCGTTGAGAGGCAAAAAATGTGAAGCAAAGGAAAAGAAAACAAATTTTGCATTAGGTCAAATCTAGAGTTGAGAAAAGAGACCCAATTCTGAAGGTATGAGACCCATGTGATAACCACAGATTAGTAGTAGAATAAGAGTGAGTAAAGAAGTTATGAGAGAAAGTAGAAGGATGATCATTAAAAAAGTAATTTTCTGTTTAGTGTGCTAAGGGCAGGTTCAAAAGTGCTTTGTGCTAGTTTGTCCTCTCCACACTGCTGGCAAGTGGAAGGTCATTTTTAAAGGAAATGCTGCCAGATCAATGCTGAGCACCTTTGGAAATTCTGTAAATCATATCTGGATCCTGTGAACTGAAAACACATCTCATTTTGCAAGAAACAGGACTGTAACCTAGGAAAATGACAAGTAAGGAGGATTTAGATTAGCCTTCCCGTACAGGTATACTGTATATGCAGCAGGTGCAACTCTACCTTAAAAAAAAAAATTCATTGTCTCCCCTTCTCAAAAAACCTCTCAAAACCAACCAAGAAAACAACCCTCAAACAAAACTGCCAGGCAAAAGATAATGGATAGGACAAAACAGAGGGAAGCTATAGATTTATGGGATGTTTATAAGATGTCTGCTGAAACAAACTCAAGACTTCTGTTTTCTGCTCAAAATTTACAAATAAATTATAAAAAGTATGATTGGATAACACTGTACTAAGGACACATCGAGGTCTTTTACCTGATGTTAGAGTTGCCTTACACTAGAGCTGATCCATGGAAACCAACAGAACTTACGTGAATCCCCCTCCAAAATGTTGTGTCCTAGTGCTAAATTCATCAGATTGATTCCAATTATCATGGTTTTCCAATTTTCCATACCAGAAACTGTTTTAAACCAGGGATATTACTACAGCCATTAATGTTCATGGTTACGAGCTGAATCAAATTGCTGATGGACTTCAAATCTTATTCCTACCCATTTTATTTCCTTGTTTGTATCTCCATCCACAGATCATGTTCATAACAAAGACCTGTTAGAAAGCATTGAAGAGGGAACTAGAGGGAGTCTGGATGTGACAGATTGATCTGTAAATTAATTGCAGTTCTGGACAGTGCATGCTTAGAGGCAGACAGATTAAATGTGTGTTGCCTGCAAACAACCTGCTTAGCACTCTTCACATTCTCTTTCATACCGAGACGTTGCTGTGGAGAGGGAAACTTGCCAGCCCACTGGTGGCCAGGACCTACCAATCCCTCCCTGGCTTCTTGAGGCTGTTGGTAGACACTTTACCTGGGGTCTGGCAGCATGGTCAACGCAGGAGTGGTGAGAGGGAGACATGAATTCAAACCAAATCACCTGATTTACTGCACTGAAATGGTTGTACACTGCACACACTCCCTGGAGCAATTATTCAGGATCCTTGTCATCTGCAGTGAGTATCTTAAACCTTTCTGAATTTTATTTGGGCCATGTTTTACCAGTGGAAGCTCTCCATCACCACTTTGGTTGCCCGTGCCTTACAGTGACCATGAATTTGTGTGTCCGTCATCTGCGCTCTTTGAAGCTGGTTGCATTTCTAAAGCATGCCTGTACTTTGCCTGCATCTATGTGAACAAGAGACCTATGTGAAATATTATCTGCCTTACCAAGTCACTAAAAAGGAATAAGTACAGTCTCAGCCATAATATATAAAAGCTGATCAGAAAGAGAGGATTAGTGGTGACATAACAATTATTATACCTCTGCAACCAAATCAATGGTGTAGGAGCACGTTTATGTATATGACTCCCTCTCTTATGGTTCTTTGTCTTTTATCTGTGGAGCAACATCCACACAAGTATAGCTGAAACCCAGCAGAATGTGATGCTTGGCAAAGCTACCCAGCTGGGGAATAAGCAATGAGTAATACAGATTCGGTATTGGCATAAACACCATTGCCTCTCTTTCAAATTTGAACAATATTTTGACCTTCTCATCACAGAACTTTCACTGATTTCATTTTTAGCTTTTTCTATGATTTTTGTTAATTGAGTTACATCTGTGGCAAGATCAGATCTGAACTCATGATAATGATTTGAACTGGAAGTTAAAATGTTTTGATGGATAAACATCTATGTTGAACATGCAAATTGATTTTGCAAGCTGGGGCATTCATATCCCTATTAATTCTCTAGACAAGCAGAAAACTAGTGTAATCCCATAGTTATATTTATGGCTATGGAATGGGTTATACACTTTCCCAATATGTGTAAAACATCATCAGGAAAGTCAGCCTTTCTGTAGAGCAGAGAAAGATGAATGAAAAAGGAAATGTTCATGAAATTTAGGTTATGTGTTTATATTGGACTTGGAATTTGGTAGTTGCTAAGAGCTCATGGAGCTGTTTGAAGCCAATGGGACATGAAAGTGCTCAGCAGTGCTGTAGCTGTAGCTTCATTTGAGTGCAATGTGAACCTTTCAGGAAGGAAATAAAATAAACTTCTTGTTTTGTAATTGAAGCTCCTAATTGAACTGTGCACTTATTTTGTAAATAAGCTCCTAATTGAACTGTGCACTTATTTTTTGAACCTGACTAGAGAATAAGGTTTTACATGGGCTCAAGAAAAGATTAGGACATTCTTTTAGAGGAGTAGGTCAACTGCTGGTTGTCAAGTGTGGTGAGATTCATGCCACTTCTGAGTGCAGGAATTCCTCACTACCCATCCCCAGCCCCATCAGATCCCTCCTGTCCTGAGGACCTACTGCTGTCAGTGGTGTTCGTGTCTGCCTGCACACTTCCTCTGCTTCTGTGCTCAACAGGGCACAGGGCACATGAGGAGTGGCTACCAGTCCCCATCAGGCATAGCAGAATTCACCATGGAAAGGGCAGAGCTCAGCCAAGAAGTAAAAGCAGGCAGCTCCAGGTTGCTTATTTAAGCACTATTGTAATAAAGGCTGCAACAGGTGTAAAGTTGGGCTCTGCTGCTTGACCCAACATTACTGTTAACTCTGACAAAGAAAACTGTTGCTCAGGTCTCTTATACTTGGTAATTAGTTCATACAAAAGCTTTTCAAAAAACAACTTTATCTTAAAATATCTCTGGATATATGTTAGAAATTTACCTGAGAATTTTTTTTTGAGAGTGAAAAATAGGGAAAGATTAAATGTTGAGCAAAGCCATAGAGAATATTTGCATTGGCATAGGTACGGCAAGTACTGAAAAATTAAACCTTGCCCTTTACCATTACCAGGGTTTTAAATTCTTTATGATGGCTTTACTGAAGGGTATGTCTTTATAGACAAGGGAATTGCCCCTTATATTTTGTTTACAACAAAGAAAAAAAACCTTTCTGTAAATCACAATTTTTACATTTTTGCTATAAAATTCTATACAGCTGTAATATTTTAATTTTTATTGACTTTTGACTTGATGAGACAAAACATCAGAATGGAAGATACTTTCTGGAGCTTGGTGTCTGAGGTGAGTTTATTGTGCAAATTGAATAAGTATCTACAGCATCTATGTTGAGCCAGAGTACCTTTGATAATATGTCCATGCCCACACTTCAGCTTTCAAACCATTTGGAATGTCGTCCACCAAAGTGCACACCCAGTCCACCGGACACTTTCTCCTCAGTACAGAAAAGTGGGATTTCAGTGGCACCGAGATGGTTTTACGTCTCCTGGTTGTCTTAGAGGAACACATGGTTGGAGTGACCCAGCCACCTGATGTTTAAAACCTGTGAAGCTGCAGCAGAGTGCGGGACTGGGGCAGCCCTGTGCTGAAGGAGCCAGGTTTACTGCGGCACATTTGTGTCCCAGTTGTCATGTGCTTGCACACACAGCCTTCTCATGCACATTCCCATCCTCTGAAAGACACAGCTTGCTCATGAGTGTGCAGCTTCCACTGCGCAATTTTCTCCAAGTTTCTGCCTCAAGCTTTACCTCTCAAGCTTTATCTCTCTCTAAATGTGCATGGCTTCAGAAACCAACTGGCCCTTTTCTTGTAGCAGCAAGCTCTGCCCCCTCTCTTGGGAATGCTTTTGGCTGCAAACTCAACCAATTTGAGTCTGCCTTACAGCAGGGATGTTTTCTAACTCCATGGGGGCTTGTTTGTATTTAGCTTTTTGCCTTCTCCAGCATTCAGAAATAATTAACAAGTAATGAACAGAAAATAAAAGGTCCTTGAACAGCACAGCAGATGGGGTAAGCTACCGCACTTCTTTTCCTGGTTCTTCCTTTATTTTATCATCATGGGGCAGTTGTGCTGTCTCTTTCCCTCCCAGTCTTTATCTGCCTTATTTGTTCAGACACTGAATATCCCATGTTAGGACCTGTCTCTAATGCATCAATACAGTGTCTAGATCAAATGAGCTCCAATTTGTAATAGAGTTTTCAGGCTCTGCTGATGAATATACTGGATTCACAGGCTGCACCTGCGCTATCCTGAAAGAGTGATCTCTATGGAAGATGATCTTGGCAGAGCTGGCCAAGCAGACAGACATATTTCTAGCATGCTTGTTCATGCAGAGGAGACATCTGGCTTCCTGGCTTTCTTAATACCTGATCTATTAACCCCTGCACCACCTCTGAAATTCAATCGATAACAAGGAGCCAAACACCAGTGTCTTTTTATGGACCTTCTGGCTGGGGAGACAGTAACTAATGTGGGATACTGTAAAAGGTAGATGATCAACTGGTTGATGGATACATCTGCCTGAAAGCTGCTGATGTTGCTGAGAACATTCTGGAAGGATGTTTGAAATATAAAGTTTTACTATTTTTGTAGCAGAATGAGGGTTGCTGAATTCCTGCTGAATGTCCAGATGGGCATTAGATTTGCAAGAGGTAAAGCTGGTTTTAGTTACACTTAGCTTTGACTCAGAGGACAAGCCAAAAGTGAATGTCTTAACTGTGTTTCTTGACACAAGGTGAAGCACCTGGGTATGCAAATCACTCTGCTCCCCTTTGCTTCAATTCTTACCTCGAGGGCCTAATCCTGCAGCCCTTCACAACATGGATAACTTTTCTGTGTTAAAGTATCATCACATACACAGGATATGCAGATGCACAGCCTTTGTTCTCACTTAGAGCACTGTGAGGATTCCAGTCTTTTCATGTCACTGGTGACAAGAAGATTGCTTTGATTCACCTGTCACCAGTTATGAGGTAGGCTGAAACACCTTGTACCACAGGGCAGCACTTCCATAGGACACAGGCTTTCTCTCTACTATGCTTAATTTTTTTCACATGCTCCTTCTTCATTATATGGCTGCTGCACTCTTTTACCATCCACTGGAAAGATTTCTCCCTTGTGTTTTCTTCCTATCTACAGGTATAAGACTTTCTCTTGAGCTGCATAGAGTTCATTTTTAATAAGGAGTAACATATACTGAAAGCACTTGTAAATGTTCCAAGCCTGTGATTCTTAATTGTGTTGTGTGTATTTTGTGAAATACTGCTATCCCTCACACCCTTTTTGCTTGCAGAGTTATAGTGTGTTATGTGGTAACAATAAATGTTAAATAACCTGCCTGCCACCCAACTGCACTTTGTGGCACTTGTATAATTATAGAGGCTTTCAGAAATCACCTTGTAAGGCTCTGATTTGCTAGCAACATGTGAACATTTCACTGTAAACACTCTTTCATTACACAAGATTTCATTACCAGAGGTTTCTGCTCTAATATCCTCTTTCCTTTGAGAATCGGGGCCAACACTACAGTAACCACATTGTTAGCAAAAGCAATGTGAGATTAAGACTGTGGACTCCATTGATCTGAGAGCTTCAGGGTAAGGGTGCTAAATATACTTTAATAAGTGGGAGCGCCTGTTGGCTCTATGCGTAATGACTGCACAGAAGCATTTGAGTTATGTTGCCTCGAGCGTAGTAAAAAAAAAAAAAGGCACATTGTAAGATTGATATCAGATTATTTGCCATTTATTTATCCCTGTTATATGTGGGTAAGCTACTAATCTCCCGTGGGTGTCCTCCCTGCAGAGGCAGTGTGTGCCAGCTGCCACTCTGCCTGTGCGTGGGGCTTCGACTGCCCAGCGCCTTAGTGGGCTGATTGCTGCACTTCGAGTATTCAGGCTGAAAAGAAACCACTTTCTATGTGTATCCAAGACCAGGCATACAACCACCTAGTGTGTGACAAGCTACAGAACCCCATGGCTCCCTGTGCACCTTGCAGGCAGTTTTACCAGGGAGCTGGGATCTGCATGGGCTTCAGTAAATGCTGTTTGCACCAGCCCAGAGTTGGGCCCACTGGGTGCTGGCTCTTTTGCAAAGCTACCAAAACCAGATTGCTTGTCTGCTAATAAAACTCTATTAGCATCCTTGTAACTAACATGTGCACCTTTGTAATTAACAGCTCACGGATGCCATGTTTTTTTCATTGATGTTTCACTCCCTTCTAGTTTTGCTTTGTTTCCTTTTGTCAGTGGTGAGGCAGTGCTGAGCTTGCTACTAGCTTCCCTTGACAGTAAGCATTAAACTGTTGCAAATGTCTCCCTCAGACTGTAAATTACCTTGGAATAATTCATTAGTGAATGCACTTGCTTTATGCCAGCTACATTTCATTGGTGAAACCCAGCCTGAGCTCACGTGCTCCCTTCCAGCCTGCCCGTAGCACCAACCATCCGTCCCATTTGGTAGAAGTTGTTTTGCAGTTCAGGTGCTCATGTGGGGCAGGGTGGGCTGCTGGCCCCCCAAGCGGCAGGTGCCGGCTGCTGGGATGGTTTGAAGGCAGGCTGGGATGCACTGATTGTGTTCTCTGTGGCTACATGTCCCAGGCACACTGGGCATTGTGAGTCTCACAGCTGCCATGGCTCAGTTTCTGTGCTTCAGCTGCTTCGGTAAGTTTGGGTATTTGGGCTGACAGTACTTAAAGCAACACAGATTTTTGAATAGGGTTGAGTGAAAGCTGCTGCTAACTCTGGATCAAGGCAGGCTGGAGTGCAGATTCTCATGGGACTGTGTTCCACTTTTAAGGGCTGATCTCTTGGGCTTTCTGGGTTTCGATCACAGCATCGTCTGTAACCTTTATACCCATTTCATAGTTTTTTGCTTGAAGTCCTGATTCCACATCTCTAGAAGCTACTAAACTGACAACACCTGGAATTAATTTCAGATCTGTTGTATGGGAATCACGTTGAGGACCTGCTTGAGCCACTTAGAGAAGGAAGAGTTGTGGCAGGTGGCCTCTGAGAAAGAGACTGGGACAAAAAGTCTGAAGAGGTTTGAGACTGTGACTCAGTCTCCACAGATAGCCTTGCACAGAGCTTTGCAAGCTGTCCCTTTGGAAACGTATTTTGATTGTGCAAGGCTGTGGGATGCAGTCTTCCTGCATCTTCCTCGTCTTTCTCCTCCCCTTCTTCCTCTCCATCCTCCCAAGACACTGCCAGTGACTCAGCCTGGTTCCTGCAGCAGGGCTGCTTTCCTGCAAGTCAGAGGTGGGCATGCAATCTGTTTCACTAGATGCCATACCGACTTTTAAGGGAACCTCTCTTTTCATCAGGCTCCTCACCATCAGATACAGTAGATTCAAAAATTCTTTGTGATGCCGATTCAAAAATTCTTTGTGATGCCTTGAGACCTCTCCCCTTCCTTCACCTCAGAGCCATCCAATCTTTCTGCAGCCTGGTATAAACTGCAATGCTACAAAGAGAGGGAAAAGGGTGGGATGTGTTATACATAAAACAATTGCAGCTCAGCTTTTATCCTATATATGTATATATTGTTTTCAAGTCTGTGTGAATGAGGAAGTTCTAACGAAACCTGAAAATACAAGGAGGATTGACCTTCAAGAGATGTTTCCTATTGCAGCCATTCAACTCGGTCTGTGGTTGCTGCTGCTTTTCCTGACTGCAGAGAGAGAGGCTGAAATGAGCAATCAGCTTGTTTATGGCAGGTTTTAGTGCTTCACTGGTATAATAAAAGAGGCTTTCGCAGAAGGGATTTGGTTCTCATGTACTTCAGTGTTTTCTGCTCCATTTTGCTCCATAAAACCCAGGCTCTTGTTTACAAGAATTAGCAGCTTCCCAAGGTTTCTGCTGATTTTGAGGAATCAACCCCTTGCAGTTATGTGACACCACCATGCAGCTCCCACTCCAGCCGGTGCTTGCAGAACTATTCCCTACGTGCGGCTGAGCACTTGGATTAAACACCTGCACAAAACAATTGGCACAACCCAAAGGGCTGTTAGAGGCTCCATATCCTGTTTGGGAATCACTTCAAGTGAAATTAATGATTCTTCTCTGCATGCAGACTTCTAAAAAACTCTGTTTTTATATGTGCAATTAATCCAAAGCGGTTGGTGTGCACTCTGTGCTGTTACACATCAATAACACAGCAACTTTATGACTTTTAATTCCATAAGATGTGTAGTATTCAAGACAACCACATTTAAGACAACAAAATCCTTGCACAGGTGGTAACTGTGGCATGTGCATATCCCCCTGTCCACTTACCTTTTCTTCATTTTGGAATGAGAGGGAGAATGTCATTTAAAAGGCATTTATGCATGTGGTCCCTACATGGCATAGGTATTAGAGTTAATTATTTTCATGGCAAAGGTTCAAAGACTGGAAATTTCCAGTAGACTTTGTGTGCTGATTCACAAAGTGCTGCCAGCACTTGTGATATTTTCACAAGCCTTGTGATAGTTAGTATTCTGTCTTGAAGCTTCACATTTTCTCTACATGTGATTGTTTGAATCTCAAGTTTCCTATCAAAAAAGAAAAGCCCATTTCTCTCCTAGCGGCAGAGAACAGCTTGAAATACCATTTCCCCTTCCAAGAGCCAAAAAACATCAGGAGGAAGGTAAAGTTTTCCCAGCCTTCCCCCCCTCCAGTCTTTGGAGTCTTTTATTCCTATTTAGCACTTGTTTAGCTCTTTTCTTGCTTCTGGATTTCGAGTGACTGCATTTGGTGCCAGAAATGACCAATCTACATTGTGTTTGTGGTTTGATGCTTCGGATGAAGGCAGAAGCACTTTCTTATGGCTGATAAATTTTGCATGAAGAGATGCTATTTTACTACAAATAATTGCTGTTGTGTAGGTTTGCTTTACCACACCCCTCTTTACATGGAACCAGTACTTATCACAGGATCTTATAAATGCGTATCAGCAATTAAGTTTCTTTTGTTCTGTCATGTAATTTAGCAAATAACAGTGTCCAGAAAGAGATGAACCAGGTTATGTCTTGTAGAGAGTTCTACTTGTGTCAAGCAGCTAAGATAAGAATAATGGATCCTGGTGGACCAACTTTTCTGACTACTTTCACATATGTGGTCCTACATGGACAGTAGTATTTTAATCCTATACTACAGCAGTAAAAATTTGTTGTTCCATTTTTAGCTGAAATCTGATTTCTGCATTTTTACTTTTCTCTCTTGCAGTTCTGGTTCAACTGTTCTAAACAGAACTGTATAACTAAAATGCATTTTTAGTCGAATATTTAAAATAAAAATGATTAACCCTACACTGTGCTTTAGAGTAAAGCAATTGAAATCCAAGACCACTCACTAATTAACTACTTCTTGTGAAGAAGCAAACCTGTCTGTCATCTCTTACCCAACTATTGTTTCAGCCCAGTCTAATGGCATTTTGCCCCATTTACACTAAGCTGGACTGTGCAGTCTGTCACTGCTCAAGACATTCTGCTAAAACCACAAAATATTTTTACACAGACAGTGAAACAACTTGTCTGAGGCAAGGTTTCTGTCAGGAAAGGCCTGTAGATGGTGCTGTAATATAACTGAAAAAATAGATTTACTGTGAGGCTGGATGGAGTTGTCTTAGTCCTCAGAAGCTGAACTCAGATCAATTTTGCTTAATTTCATACCTGCAGGATTTTGAGTTCTAAGTGACCGCAGCAAACTCAGTTCATTGGAGATGAAGAGGTACAGGAACCTACAGATGGGCTCAGGTGCCCTGGCATACTACCTTCACTGTATTCCTCATACTTTGTACAGCCTGAGCCCCGCCCCACCAGACTGGCACCATGAAGATTTTGGAGAAAATCGTGCCGTTGACTGATCTGCATACTTACATCTTGGAAAGGGCTGAATGTCCTAAAAATCCAGGGCTCTTGCATAAGGAAAGACTTTCTCCGGGAGAAGGAAATGGACAAAAGAACAGAGATAAACTTGAGTTTTCCACCAGCCTCGATTTTAACCAACTTGGCCCTCCTAAGAAGCCTCCCAGCTCTAACCCACAGCTTACATCGTGGTGGGTCAGCTGTGGGTGTCCTGACTGCAGGAGCTGGCGTGTGCCAACTTTAGCAATTAAGCAGATTTTAGAAGAAATAATTTTGCTGAAGAGTTGACTCTGTGTAGTTATGAGCTTCCCTCAGTAACTGCAGGCTTGGTGTCTCCCTCCCCAACTGTGAGTTATTATTGGATTCTTTACTCTCTTTCATAAACTGCTGATTGGTGGCAGATTGTTAGGCAGCTGCCACCTGCTATAGTGCTTGTTGAATAAATTTCCCTTTTTAGTTCTAGAATAGCCTTGGTCTGCTAACAGCTCTGGAAGCATTTCAGGAGGAAAGGGACAGAGATAATGCTGGTTTGTTTTTTTATTTTTTTGGCAGGGTTCAATACTGGTCCAGTGCAATTCTTCTGGGACTCTTGAGCCCCGAAAAAGTAAAGCACTTTTAAGTGTGAATGACCTCCTCTCTGTCCAGGGGGAATTTAGACACAGACCTCAATTCTACCATTTTTCGAGGAGGTAAGAGCTCTTCTGACCTGCAGTTTTTGATCATCTGGAGCCAGGCTTGAGTGCTCCACTGAAGCAGGGCTTTTGTGAATCCTAAATGGCCATTAGAGGTTGTTCTGTGATTGAGATGATACTTGAATCCCATAGAGACTACGTAATGCCTTGTAATTTATGGAGAAACTGTAGGAAGAACACTTGTCTTTTGAGATTATTTATTTTGGGACAGTAACATTGTGGAATGGATGCCAGAAGGGATCACTGCTCTGCAGTCCGATCTTGGTACAGGGAGAATTCCTGTGAGCTCTGGTCTTCATGCTCATCTCAGTGGGCACAAAGCTAATTACTGTCTGTATCCGCAAAGTCCCTTCCTCAGGAAAGACCCTGGTGACTTAGAATGCAAAGAGAAATAGGGAAGATGTAGCAGCACATGTGTTAAAAATGCTATGCATGCAGGAGAGTGGCAGGGTTATGGAATGGTTGAGGAGACACCCATTTTTTCCTTTGCATCTCTCAGTAAGTCTTGGCCAACAGGGTAATATCCTTCCTGCAGGTTCACCCCACTCAAAGCAGCTCTGGACCCCCATCTTCCAGGAAAAATTAAAGCAGTTCAAGTAAAAAATTTGATTTTTTTCCTGCATAAAGTCCAAGAGGAAGGAGAATATTAACATGTGACTTTCCATGTGTAGGTGATTGGCCAGTTTCTTCCTCTTCACTCTTTGTCAGTGGTAAAGATTGAGGATATTTAAATCAAGTACATGGGTGGTGTGAGCAACTGATGGATTCCTCTCTTGTAACAGCTGTTGTCGCTTTTGTCAGGGAGCTTTTTTAAAAACAAGAATAGGAGGGGGTAGTGCCCATTGTTCTGGCCAGAATCCAATTTGGATAATTGCATTCTGCCTACCTAAAATTGTAATGGCATGTTTATGCTTTCCATCTCCATAATGCCTGAGGAGCCTTTGCTTGAAACTTGTTGTTTAAGTATGAACTTATTAGTTGAGTCATCAACATTAATTTTATTCTGTATTTTGATCAATAAATAATGGTTCATATTCAGGTAATATGGATCTTTCATAATAATACTATCTTAGTGAATCCACGCAAATATTATATTTTAATATTTTTAACATAATTTCAAGGTCTCTAATGGCCTGTTTTTCAAAGATGGGAACACCCACTGATGTAACTTGTAGTTATTACTGCATGGCAATCTGGAGATCAGGCCATTCACATCTAGTAGTTCAAAACCACCACAAACTGTTTTAGATTAGTGTGGTAACACTATCCATTAACATTTTCAGTTAAGCTGCTTTTTAGACCATACATATTGCAATTTACAGAGGAAATAGCACCTAAACAAACATCTAAATGGAATTTAATCAGTTATTCAATGTCTTGATCAAGATCACTGATTTTAAATCTCTCTGGACTTCCAGAAAGGTGTATGGAGCCATGCTCAGACTCACAGATTTGTTAGTTTACATCTGATTTTAAACACAAATGAGGTTGCACTGAGCATATCTTCGTTTTGACGTGGGTGTATGGAGGGAAATGCAAATACACATTTAGAGTTTGCAGGCAGATTTGATACTGATTTCAAACTTAGACCCAGAGCAATAGATGGATCTTAGTTTTAACATGTGTCTCCATTGCATTCTGTTGGGGGACTTGTTGGATGAATCATGCCTAGACTTGTCCTCCCAGAACAGATTCAGGTTGCAAACTTCAATGAAACGCTCTTCAGAATGGCTTCTGTGGATCATTCTTACACCCACTGAGGCCTCCACCAATCTGAGAAGTCCCTGCTGAGCAGCAGATATGTCTCAAAGGGCCTGGCAAGTTTTTTGCTGTGCCCTGTCCATATCCTGCTCCTGCAGGTAAAGCTTGCTTGGTGCACAGCCTGAGGTGTGGCTCTGGGCTGTCTCTCTTGGCTCCTGGAGGGACCGTCCTCTTGCATCTTTAGCCCTGTAGGGTCAGTGCTAGACATGCGTTCACATCCTTCTCCAGGGGTGGGCAGATTGCAGAGTGTGGAATTGCTCTTCCCAATCCATTTCCAGACTTCCTCCTCATGCTGGCTGAGGTTCAGGCAGTTGGAAAAGCAATCTGCATAAAAGAGCGAGGAAGCCTTTTTAAACCTGTCATCCTCATTCATCGATCAAAGATTATGATCCTACTTTCTCATTGTTTTATGGAGAGCATTTGTTTGTTTACTACTTTGGCAGCTATCAGTACATAAGCAATGCATATACTATAAATATCTCCATTATCCAAAGGCCCAGCTCAGTGAGCACTGCCAGGCACTGTGCTCACTGCCATTAAGTTGATAGAAGCACTCCAAGCAATAAGCACTGAACTCGACAGAGTATTCATATTTCCATCTTTTTTCAGCATGAAAGGCAAAAAGAGGAAATCTGTCCTACGCAGACACCTAAGAGAGAGGCCAGTCATCCACTGCTGAAGCGTGTTGGTGAAGGACATGTGGGAGGCAGTGCCAAGCAAGGCATGGAGATGCTGCTCAGGCATGCAGTGGGTGGCGTAGGAAGGGGTCATTGGAGAAGTCAGTACCCTGTGTCGGAAAACAGGCTGTGAGGAGCATGAAGACAGCCAAAACAAAGCTCAGAAAGAAGGCAAGGAAGAGGGAAAGGAGAGATGCCTGCAGAGTTGGGTGAGAAAGGGAGTTAGGGCTGGCTCACAGTGGGGAAGATGTTGTGGTGAGTGAGAGGGGAGGTGATGGGAGGAGGAAATGAACATCTAGTTCTTTCTTGTTCGCAGGACTGTGCCCCATCCTGGGGAGTGTGAAGTTCGGGGTCCTCACTAAGCAGTGGGCATAGTGGTGATGCCCCTTTCATGGTGATGGGGCTGCCAAGGCCAGTGCTGCATTCTTTGAAACCATTTGAACTCAGAAAAACCTAGTTTTTTTCACACTTTGTATTCTTTGTCAGAGGGATTTTTCAGATGGGCATTTTGTAGTTGCATGAAGGAATAAAACCATGCATTGTGGCCACAAAGATTAGTCGTCAGACCTGTTTATGCACACAGCCATCCAACTGCTGTTATTTGCATCCATATAAACAGAAGCTATGCTAAATTCTGGCCAAAAATCAAACCCATTGTGAGCTGCCTAGAAGGCTTTAGCAGATGGGAGCCATATAAATAAAATGTGATGTCGTTATTAACTGGCCTAGCAGTTCAGTGCCTTTCTAACAATGATTATTTGGAATGGCATGAAGATTGTTCTATCTTGAAGGATGAGTTTATCTTATCTACCAGACTGGGGCATAGGCATTTAAAAACAGAAAGTACAGTCCTTCCTCACAGGGGCAATGATGCTTTGAACCCCCTTGTTTCCCACAGTGTATGGAAACGGGAATTGCTGCACAATTTGGATTAACTTCAGTGCCAGTTACATTAGAAAATTCATGTTACAACTCTGTACAGCTGCTTTAATTTACTTCCATCCTTGTTCAGCACCTATTCTCTCAGCCCTAGCCCCAATAATGACAGAGTGTTCTTTGCTCCTTTAAGATAAAGATAGAGCTAATTTCAGATGAAGGAAACTTTAGTTGACAGTGATCTGCTTGACTCTTTGCAACAGCATTATGTCCTGTATCAGAACAAAATAGACTTGAACACACAGTGCACCAGCATTTGGTTGTGGAAAACCCAGGCTATATACATGTGAACTCAGTGAGCAGAGACAAATAATTCCATTTCCTCACAGTGATCCATGTTTCCTGTCCAGTTCTAAAATCCCCTGTTTGGAAGTACCTCACAGGCTCTTCCTGGAGTGGTGACCAGCCCTTCCAACTGGGCTGAGACAATGACTGATACCTCCCAAAAAGCTGTTTTCTGTTCTCTCACGTATCACAACTCCCTCTCCTTCAGTTCAGACCTTATGTGTTTTTCTGAAGCTTTCTCTTATTTGTGAGGTGGTTGTTGCTCTCCACATTCTCCTCTCCATCTCACTAGCAGAAAAGAGAGCAGTTTTCTAGGGTTTTAACCCGTTTTATTGGCTGGGTGTAGTTGTGCTTTGTGCTCCATTCCCATTTTTTACCAAAGGCAATGTTTCCCAGTGCTGATGAGACCCCTGGTTGTGCCAGGTGGCTGCTGCCCAATTCTACCATTTCAAGCAGCCTTACTGGAAGATTTCACAGTTCACTTTGGTTGAGAGAATCGCCTTGTCAAAATACAGATTGAGAAAATCTCTCAGGAATGGCAGGCTGTAGAGGGAGGCCAGTACAGGGACTGAGTTGCTGTTACCTTGATGCCGCTGGTTCTCAGGGGTGGTTGTTGCTGTGCCTGAAAGTGTGGCACTTCTAGATTTTAAAAAGCCATTTTGATTGTTAAAGTTAGGCAGCAGCTGAGTAATACAGGTGTGCTCTCATGTTATGACTGGGAACTAAATGATAGCAACATATGAGCTCAGGAGAAAACACTGCTGGTGGTGGGTGAGGAAAGCACCACCTTCGGGAGAACCACCTTGGGCTCCACTGTTCTTATTTCTTTTTATAGAGTGATGATGTTAGCTGGACAGAATTCCTACCAGCTCTTGAGCCACTGCCTTATCAGTCCAGTAATGAACTTCATCCAGTTGTCTCTGTATAATTTCCACATATTTACACATGCCTTTCTCATGGAGCTTGATGTACATAAAGGTCAAATACTGGGGGAGTGGATGTGTAGGGACAGCAGGGCACAACCCAGACTTGGAAATGGCTGTGTATTGCATAAATTGCCATGTCCTTCGGCCTGCAGCTTGATTGGGTTTTATCTTTTTTCCAAAAGTGCCTCAGAAATATAACCAAAAAGACTAGTGCTTCACTGCTAATAAGAAAGCTGGGCTGACTCACTACTACTAAAGGTGAGTTATGTAGAGTAATTAGATTTTAAGGGATGTGTTTATGAGTTACTTTCTCAGACACAGAGATATTTAAGTTCAGCCTCACAGGCCTGCCTGGTATCTCTTCCAAGGCTGTGGAAGGCAGCCTGCCACACAGTTAGCATGACCACTAGCCTTGGTGCTGGGATAGCAGCCTGAGTGTGGGTGCACACAAGCACACAGACACATGCACGGGCTAGAAAGGTGAAGAATATTTTTATGACATTATTTTTATGGTAATCTATTTCAATGGTTAATTTAGTTTAGGGCACTGATTTATAACAAGTTTATAGATCTTCTTTACTATTCTTTGTTGAATTATGGAGGTGGCATGTGTGAAATGGAAGTACTGGGCCTATTGTTCTGCTTCTCACGCAACCAGTATAGTTGAGACAATAAAAAGATCTATAAAATTAATATATACAGAGAGAAAGGGACAGAGACAGAGAGAATATGTAATGCTCTAGAGTCTGGTATCACATTTATCTCTCTCAGAGAGGTTAAGACTCAGAATTTACATGTAGAAATACCAGAAAGATCTTACCCACTTGTGCAGAGAGAAATTACTTCTAAGCATCCAGGCTATCATCTTTATTTATAAAGCCAATTTTCATGGTGTAATTTTTTTGTGGTTTTTTTTAGGCTAGAACCATATTGCTTTGCTTACAGCTTGGAGCTAGGCCATCTATTGCTGAGGGCTCACTGACCTGGAGCTATTAGGCAGGGTTTTATGGAGATATAACCCCACAAAGATTTCAGCTCCCAATTTTCTTTATACCAGCATATTATATCATATTTAAATATACCTGCATGTGAACAGAAGCACATTGTAATGGGAAAATATTTATACATCTCTCAACAAACCCTATATACTCACACTTATTAAATGTGATAATAGCATTTTTATCTTAGCTATGCCAAACTGGGCTCAGTGTATAGTACTGACTACACAGAGACACTTGACTCCATATTCTACCTCCTCTGAGACTCTTTCTGCTATTTCAGGCCATTGAGAAGTGATTATTTTAAGGTCTGATATCTCAGGTATTTTAAGACTTGCTGGTTTTCCCTTCATATTTATAATAAAGTAGTGTTTCCTGGTAGCCTTACTTTTATACGTAATCATGTGACCAGGGAATTGGGAAATTTTTACCTAATTTTACTTTAGAGTTTTCTTTAGTTATTATCTTGTATGAGATGGTAAGATGAAAGCAGGTATAAAATACACATAAATAGTACAAATCATATTTTTTGTATCATTAACACAGTTCCTTTGAATGCTCTTGTTTGCTCTTGTATCAATAGCAGTAACAGTGCTCCTTTTTCTCCCTTGGTCAGAGCTATGCTAAGATAATTCTTAATCAAAGCTTTAACACAACCTTGCAATGAATTATGACCAAGGCAATTAATCCATATTAAAATGGTGAAATCACTTCAGAGCCGTGGTATCCTGTCCAAGGTGTACAAACCTTTCAGCTCTCCAAAGATATATTTGCTAACTGCTGCTATTTTAAACTGTCCTCTTTCCCCAATCTCTCCTCTTTGATTAGTTCTCAGTATGTTAAATTGGGTAAACAAATAGGTAGTGGGTTGATAATTGTGAAGCTAGTTGATGCCTTGTCCTTTTATGTGCCTAAAGGACAGCAGCCTTCTTTAATAAACCTATTAATGTACCATCATTCCTTCTACACAGTATAAATATATGGTAATATGAGGTCTGTCTTCTTGTCACCACACATCACCACTTCTATTTGAAGAAAACAGAATAAATGCACCAAATATAATATTACAGTCAAATGGAAAGAAAATTCCTGGTTTCTACTGTCAAAAAGAAAAAGCAGAACAATAATTTGAATAGAATTACAGTTTATCCCGTTTGTTGTTAAAGAATACCAATTTATTTTATAAACTGCAAATAATTTAAAGATTTCAACAGTTTTAATGAAGTTTAACAATTCTCTGTAAGATGGATTTTTTTCCTCCATTTGGTGTATCCATCCTGTGCAATAGAAGCCAGTGTTGTCCACACAGTCTAGGTCAAAGGTTACTGACACTGGCAAATTATCAAAGTGCTTATTTTCTTTTTAATAAGCAACCTCCTAGAGTGTTTTCTCACCAGAAACATAAATAATAAACCTGCAAGATCTGACAAAACCAAAAAGTTCTAGCAAAGGACCAAAAAACAGAATCTGGCTTAGTGCCCAGCAAGTTATTGGAGAAGACTATTTAGTAATAAAAAAAATACCATTGGGCTCTACATCATTCACAGATACAGGTCGGAACAGCCAAGAATAGCTCCTTTTTTTTTTGAAGGGAAGGTTGTTAACTATCAGTTCTGTAAGGATATTCACCATGGTGGGTACTGATGCAGACAACTAGAGCTAATAGTGGTAAAAAAGAACTGCCTAATAATTTTTTTAACCCAAGTCAGCTTATTATTTCCATCAGACATTGAATTTCAAATATTTGCAGTAGTAACATCACAGACTACAGGTTTAAGTAAGGCAATATTCAGTTAATGCAAAGCTTTATCTGAGGGTAAATACCTGCAGGTAGCATCACATTGGCACAAAAAGCTTAGATTGGCTTTACCTGGAATATTTAATTTTATTTTGAAACACCTGTCAACAGAACAGTTGTGGCTTACTTTTTGAACATGTTAAGTCCCACACGTTCAAGAAAGCATTTTATTTTAGTTTTGAAGCTGCTAGTTGTTGAATGTGAAAAAGAAGAGCTACACTCACATCACGTAAGGATACAGTTTCTCCTATATTCTGCATATATCAAGTTACAACCCCTGGTAAGGCTTGTAATGCCTGCCAGGTGATGGTAGGGAATTTAAGGATACAGAACCAATTAGTTAAATGTCCTATCCAATGATTTGGTTTGTTGACCTTGCATCATGGCAATATGTTGGTGCAAGTGGCTGAAAGCTAGGCCAAAATCACTCAATTATTAGAAGGTTGGAGACTCTCCCTGTTGCAGAGCCTGTGGTAAGTAAAATAAGGGCCTTCTGTTCAGAGAATGGGCAGACTCTGAGCCTTCTGCATCCTGGTTGAAGTGGAGATGGGCTCCTACAATTCTGTGATGCATTAATACGAGCCAAATTTTCAAGAGTGCTCAAGCATAGAGCTCAAGCACACCTTCATAGGTGTGCCCCCAATTGCTGTGAGGGTCTGCAGTCTGTAGGGGATGTGTACCTTGGCAGCTGAGTTGTTTGTGTGTCTACTGAACCCACTCACCACAGGAATGGAACTCTAAACTGTGGCTTGAATCGGCTGTTGGAAGGAGTCATCAGTGAAGATGAATAGGCTCACTGTTAGCTGAGATCTTTGCACTAAGGTGTGTCTTTCAAAATGATATAGAGTTGTCTGTCCTCTCTTGCTTTTGTACCATTTTGCTTCTGAAAGTGGTAAAAGCTATTATTTTATCCTCTGGAAAAGTTTTTGCATGTGCAGTGGGAAGAAGATGGCAAAAAATAAATTAGTTTCACTCTGTCAAGGAAAATGGATTAAAAATATGTATTAGGACTGAAGAGCACTTATATGAGCCTCTTCTTAGCCATTTCATCTTGTAAACAGCTTGATCCAGAAGGGAAACTGACAAGTCTTAATCAACTGTCTTCTACAAACCCTTTACAGAGGAGCATGCAAAGGTTACAGTCATTTTCTCTTTAGTTCTGGCATCTGTCCTTAACTGCCTTTGGTGTGCTGTCCCAGGTAGCTGTCTATCCCTACCTAGCCATGACAAGAGCTGCCAAAAAGCCTTTCCTCTGGCTAGGTCAGGAGCTTATTGCATTTAGAGTCTGTGTTATGCTAATTGTGTACTATGATAACAAATGCTATGAGCTAGTCACTGTCCACTTAATCAGGAAACCACAAATTCTTCATACCTATCTGAATGATACCAGAGCATTCCTTTCTTACCTGTTGTAACTTTCCTTTGCAGTAACAGATCCAAATGTCTTTCAGGTTGGATGAATGTTGCCCACAACGTGTTTCTTTCAACACACAGTCTTTGCAGCTGAAATTCGTGCCCATTGTTTCAAATTTCTCCACAGTCTCCTCTGTAGAATTCTTTGCAGAAGCCTTTAGACAACAACTTTGGGCCTGCAAGGGGCAAATAATGTGAAACATGTTTCTAATGAGCAATAATTACAGGTTTAAATAGCTGGCACAATCAGCGTTCAGTGATTTCATTATTAGATGGCACCGTAATTTATGCTAATCCTGATAACGGTTCCGGATGAGAGAGGTCCAGACATAGGCGATTGCACTGCAATTATTTATACCCTGTATTTCTGAAACAATAGATATGGTAATTTGGAAATCAGATGACTATGATTTCATTTATTCTGGTAGGAAACACATGTAACAAGTTGTGTCAACAACCATAAAATTAAATAGGATTATTTGATTTCCAATTCTAGGTTTATTCCTTGTTAGCTTTCACTGCCCTAGACAACCCATGAATCAAAGGAAGTTTATTTGTGGAGACCTGGAATTAAAAAGTTTCCTACCCTTTTGTAAGTCTTGCATTTGGATATATGTTCTCAGTGCAAGCAAAAGTGAGGAGTTGAACTTCATGAGTCTGCTTTCATGTAGCTACCACCTTTGTAATTACTGCAAACAAAGCCAAACCTTTCAATCTTTTCCAGCCATTCCTAACTGGGGTACTCACTTGTGCCTTTTAACTCCACTGGGCTCTTGTGCAGGTAAGCCATCAGTAAACTGAATTTTCAAATCAAATTGTGCCAATGTGGTGGGTGGCAGGACATCAGGGTGTATATCAAAGATGTTTTAGAGGGGAAAAGAAATGGAGGCTGGAGTGATTTTGGTATGCAGAACACTGAGAAAGCCTTTAGCGGGAGAACCTTCAGTTTCAGGTTCATTCCTCAGCACTGCAGTTGTGCCAAAAGAGTCAGTTAGACTGTTCATGTGTTTAAAGCCCAGGCTACGTGCTTCATGTGACTGGAAGATCAGGTCTCTGGTGTAAATAAGTGAGGTAATAGTCTGTTGATTGTTGGAAGTTCCTGGAACAATCAGGACTCTGGTCTTTCTGCCAAAGTATTATTCACTGTAATTAAGACAATGAACATCACAAAAATTCTATTCACTGCACCTCTCATCTGTTCCTCTGTTGAACTTGTACAGTCTCTCTTAACACTTCAAATTTGAAAATTGCTGTTGATATTAGTGAAATAGTTGTACATGTTTTAGGAAGGAATTTTTTAAATCCAAATTGTAGTCTGGATACTAATGACCAGTGTGTATAGACTGTATTTCTTTTCTGTGATTGCTGGGACTTTGCTGCAGGAGGGGGTAAGAGAAGGCATGCAAATGCTGTAGCTCTTCATGAAGAAGAGGCAATGAATGCTGAAGAGCTCATCAATTTGCAATATTTGTATCCTGGTGCATCTTAAATAGTCTCTTCCATCAAGTCTTTTTTTGTGATGTGATAGAAGGTCTGGGTTGTCCCTTGTCATACACAGGTGTTGGTAGTGCCACGAGAATGGGGGAATATTGGGGTAGCTTTGCCAGCAGCTCAGCAGTGTCTGGGCTAACAGGACTCCTAGGTGTCACTGTCTGTCTGTCTGCTCTCTGGTGCTCTTGCTGGCTTTCTTTTGCTCACACCCAGGGCTATTCAGGCCTCCTGGCACTGCTCTCCCCAGCCTCCTTGGGCAAGCAGGAAGGTGAGGCTGGACTGGGTGCCATACTTAGGAAGCTTGGCTGCTCCTGGGAAGCTGAGGATTGCTCTTGGGAAAGCTGAATGTCCGTGTAACTGTCAACTCCAAGCAGAAAGGATGGAAAATGACTGCTGAACAAGCTAGTGTAATCCACATGTTTGAGAGTGGACAGTTAGAAAAGCTTGGAAAATCATATTCAGAGGCTTTGGTAAACCTTATCTGAACTGCTCAAGGTATTTAAGCTGAGACATCTCACAAGCAAGGCTTTTGCTGTGGTTTTGACACTTGCTACTTTCAGCATAGCTTGGATTTCTGATAAGACATTCTTTGTGGTATGTAATTTTCTATTTCTGACCATAGCTTGCCATGGAAGGACAGAAGAACAGCGGCTGCAAAATAGACAGGTGAAGCTATAAAACCCTCTTACCCTAGCTTTTTATTTCTGCCAGCTTTATTCTTTTAGTGTTTTGGACAGGTGAAGCTACAGCTTAATTCCCTCTTTATACGAAGAAATTTGCTTATGTGTTTAGTAGAAATACAAATTGCTGGAGGAAGAAGCCTGGTGGTGGACTACAATGTATTGTCAGTGCTAGGATGGTAGCTGTCAAACGCAGACTTCATTGTAATCAGCTTATCTTAAGCTTTATATGCAACCCATTAACATTCCAGCTTTGACTTGTACAATACCAAACCATGTTTAGAAAAGGAACACTCCAGTGTCTTGATCTCTTCCAGGAAAGTTTCTTCATTTACAAGCTTAATTTATAAATACAGAAGTTAGTTCCATAGAGCCACATCTTCATTTCACAGAATAATATTCTGTGTTTATGTGCTGAAACCAGTGGATGTAAACCACTCCATGCTGGAGACCTACAGCATGCAGCCTAGAATAATACGATCTGCTTTTGTCATGGTTAAGATAAACAGACTTAACTGGAGGAAACATCTCCGTTCTGGAGTTGTTTTATGTGGAAGCTACAAATCGCTTTTTTGCTGTGTAATATAAATAGTTTTTCAAAATGCTGGTGTTGCACTATTGATATTTAAGATCACCTCATTAATCATCTTGGGGAATAACAAAGTTATCTAAGTTCATGGACTCACTTCCTAAAGTGGATAATAATAAAGAGCAGAGAAGAAACAGCATTTTAAAATACAATATTAGTAAACCTTTGGACAGGAGTAAAGATTAATTTTTACATAGTAAAAAGGTTTCATAATGTTGAGGAGATAATCTGGTTTGGGGTCAGGTGTGCAGTGTGGGGAACGGAAAAGAAACTGTATGAATGAAAGTGGTGGTGAGTGTCATGCAGAAAAATACTCTATGCTAAAATGCCAGTAGTAGATTATCTTAGTTTTGCATGCATTTGGAGAACCAAGATGGAAAGCAGGATTAGGTTGGCCTCTTGAGCTGTAAGCAAAAAATGTGAAAAGCAAATAATTTTCTTAGAAGGAAAGGTATAAATTTTACCCTTGCAGTCACTGCAATTTATGTGAACTCTGGCAGGAAAAAGCTGAAAAGAAAGGCAGCTCAAGGAGGTCTAAGCTTACTCAAGCTGAAGAAGACAAGGTAGTTGCCAGGGTTAGAAAGAGGAGCTGATCTCACTCACGGGGAGGCACAGGAGATAGTCAAGAGGCTGTGGAAGCACACAGAGTTGTGGTGGGGAGAAGCAGTAATTATTCAGTATTTGCCTTTGTCCTTTGCGTCACATAAAGGTGCCAAAACAAACATGTTTGCCTTACACAGTGGTCAAATTTTCCATGTGCATCAGCTTCACTTGGTGTAAGTGCGAACAGCTGTGATGGGGAATTGGGAGTAAATGTGGATACTTAGGGATGTTCAAGACCTGTTGAGAAGGAGAAAGACAAAGTCTACATTAAGAATGGAATAAGTTGTTTGCTTTTGACCCTGAATACCATGCAATCTATGATATTAGTAATATTGCATTATAATCTCATTTACAAGGTTTCCTTAAAGATAAAATAACAAAAATTATCAAGAGTAGTGCCTTCAGAAATGAATAGCATTCAGCTGAAGCTCAAAGGCTCAAACCTCAGAATTATTGTCATATAATACATTTCTGGCTGTTTGAGTAATGGGAAGGATTCCTCTTCATTCTCACAGTATTTTTAAGTGAGTCAGGAGCATTTTAGATGAAGTATAATATGAACTTTTAAATGAGTGCTCAGGTGTAAGTCATCAAAAATGCATGTTTACATTTTTTGGGTGAATTTTATTAAAAAAAGACAACTCTTTGCTAAGGTGCCATCTGCAATGGATGATGTGGAAGGAAAAAGTGAAAACAAATAATTTGTCTCTCTTTTTTTCTGATAATTTTATGAGAGAAGAGCTGCTATTCATGAAAGGATTTCTAAGATTCCATGCCTCAAACGAACCTCAGAACCCAGCCTACTTCTGTTGGGGACTAGTTTGATTTATTTCTGATGGTTCTCTAGGACTCAGATGCTGGGTTTGGCATTGGAAGACTTTGGACAGGATTTGAGGAAGATCTGGCAAAAACCCCCTTTGTGATACGGTACATGGGTCTGCTTTTGGTACAACTTGGCACTGCTTCGGTTTGCTTCCACTGACATCAGTTGCTGGTTTTTCTCATGCACACTGTATGCAAGAACAGATCTGAGCTTTATGTTCAAGTTGTTTTGTTACCCAAATCTGTTTGGTTGAAGGGGAGATGGGACTGTTGAGAGGGGAAAGCCCACCACCCTGCTGCTTTGACCTTCCTGTGGACAACATTTTCAGGACAACATATTGTAACAAAAGGATTTCTAATAATTCAGAGCAGAACTTTTTCATTCTAATCTGTAATGGACTTGAAAAATTTTATAAAGTGGCAGAAATTGTTTGAGTTGACCTTTTCCCCCTGACTTTTCCAACTCTTTACAGTATTGCATATTGTACTTCTCTCATCCCTTTCACTGAAGACAACTCTGTTGACGATTCTGGCTTCCTTACATCCCGCTCTTTCTCCCATCACAGTCTTGCCTGGATTGTAGACATTTTGAGGAAGGAACAACTTTTCATCATGTGCCTTTAAGTGTCTATCACAAGAGTATGCTTCCACTGACTGAGGTATCCAGCAGCTACAACAGTGCAAATGAAATGTAGTAGCAGGAACTGCAACACTCATTTATCCACCATTGCTGCCTGAAGGAACTCTTGAAAATATGTAAGGATGAAAATGAAAATATGCCAGGATGTACCAAATCCTAGCCTTGGGTAATCCCAGGACACCACTGTTGATGCCAGAAGTGTTGCACAGTGCAAAAGGAAAGTTTAATACATGAGGCATCTGTCAGAGAGGAAGAAAGGAAGAATGAGATGAAATGTTTATGATTGTTGTGTAAATAAAAAGAAAAAAATGAAGGTGTGGTTTAGGATTAGAATAAGTAAATACGTTCCTATATTTGTGAATATTGTACAAACAAAAGTTACCAATTGATTCTAATTGTAGACTTTGGCTTTTTAAAGAGAGAACATTCATATGTTTTATGTTGTTTTAATCCCTGGTTTAGAGCAATTCAACAGGAATTACAAAAATGCATTTTATATATTTTTTTTTTAATGAAAAATTTATTTCTCTTGCAACTTTTGCTCCTGTCCATCTTTAAGAAACCTGATAGAAGTTCAGAGCTGTAGACTGGCTCATAAGCAAGAGACCACTGCTGTCTTAAAAGCAATTTAATATTAATACAACTTACTTTTGATGCAAGATGCACTAAATGGCTCAGAGAATTAATAAAAAAACCTTTGAAGTCTTTAATTTCTTTATTTCAGCATCTAATAGGGCCCAGTTTTATAGAGATGGAGGTTTGTGTTCTTCATTTAAAAAAACCCAAACTCTGTAATTAGCATTAATTATCCTTTCTGGAGAGGTCTTTGGAAAAAAGCCAAGGATTAACTGAAAAGAGGAACTGACATTCCTTCTCCTCAGGGGTTGCCTGAGTTCAGCTTGGAAGGATTCTGTAACACGATGTGGGACCTTTACACAGGGCAGTCCCTGTAGGAGTTGGATCTTTCAGTATAGCAGCTACATGTTAACATCTGGACTTTTATTTGGTTTTTTTCCCTTAACAATCAGGTGGGCTGGAGGCTCTTCAGTGTGGAGAACAGCCTCCTAACTTCTTCCAGTAAGACATTCCCCCTTCTCTGTTGTGATGTCTATCTGTACAATTTCCTACATGAGCTTTACAGTATTTATTTAAAATTATACTTCCTGTGCATACCACTGACACAAGTCATATGAATGTGATGCAATTTTAAGGAGATAAATATTTAGAATTGTCTGCCTATGGGAAATGCATTTAACAGATTCTTGCCCCTTAAAACACTTCTGTTAACCTTTGAAAGTGTTAATTACATTTATGTCTTCCGCTCATTAAGTTTCTGGTGTATTATGCAACAGAAAACTGTTCAGGATTGCACAGAAGAGTGCCCAAAGCAGACCTGTGGCAGAAGCATTGAAGCAATCTACTTAAGGATTACTATGTGAAAAGTTATTTTGAATTTTTTGTGGGATTCTTAAATTATGTAAGAGGGATTGGTATTATATGAACTCCTCTTAATGAAGAAAGGATTCCCCCTTGCTCTGTAATAGTAGCTCTATTCTAGAAGCTTGATGGCATTCTCACTGCAGAGTAGCTCAGAGGATTTTTGAGGACTGAGAAATGAAATTTCTAAAAGGCTCTGTTTGTGTGTGTGTGTGTGTGTGTGCATCACCTGTGGTTAAGGGACGTGAAGTCTTGCACCTACTGTGTTTCTGAGCAAATAAATCACATGCAGTGACTGCATAGATCAAAAGTAGTTGTTTGCATGGCTTCTGCATCATATCCGCTCCAATCTCCGTTCTCACTTGGTGAAGGGGAGGGACTGCCCTAAGCTCTAATGAAGTCCATCGCTGAAAATTAATTCCCTTTACCACTTTTATTCACATAACTTAATCAACCTTTGTAGCACAAATACTGTATTGCAAACAATTCTCTAGATAATAAGTATTCATTATTTTTTTCCTTCTCCCTGGAGGGATATTTTGCTTTTGTTATTTAGGCAACTATAAAATATCTGTACCAACTTGTAAAGTGCAGAAACATTGAAACTGGGCTTCAAATATAGTCATTCATGTAAAATTGTCGTGGTAAGCCTACCCATGCCATCTGTGTTGCCTCAATAAAATGCCTCTAAAATAATGCTTTTATGAGTGGGGAAAAATTTATTTTTAAATCCTTCTACAAGAGGACTCAGAGGATTGAAGAGGAGCCTTTAGGAATGGTCTCCCCAAACAAATTAAACTCCTGAGCTGGGAATTGCATTTTACTACCTCTTAAAGTGATTTTTTACTTCTGATTACTTTCCTTAAGCATAGGGAGTCCCTCTTTCCTTAGCTTGTTCTTTGTTTTCTGTCTTGAGTCCCTGCTGCGAAAGGTCTAAAATGACTGCAGCTCCAAATGAGAAGGCATCTTTAAGACCAGTATTGAGAGACTTTTTAGGACAAGGCTCCGGTGATATCACTCCCCCAAATTTTTCATCTGAAGGTATTTGAGTGGTCATTTCCTTGTTGGTGGTTTGCTGTTTGGTTTTGTTTTTATTCCTCTTCTTCCTACCACCAACACCTTTCTCCTGGCTTCTGCACATTTACTGTCGTAAAATCAAGGAGCAGCTCTATACTTCAGATATTGTTCAGACTCCTTTCTAGCTAGATGTGCAAAAGCCTTTCTAACAGCTGGATAGAATGATGGAAGATAAACACCTTCCATATGGAGGCTTTAGGTATCATGTATGCATCAGTAGTATCTTTTCCTTCTCTCAGGCTGTCATCTCATCCCACTACATCCTTTACCACTTCCATGGCTTTCTTGAGGCACATTGGCTACAGCCTGTAGGTGCTGTAGCATATTTTTATCCCCATTAATAAGATGATACATGGCCATGCTATTTTCAAATTTTATGTTTGTTAAGTGCTGTTTGATAAATATTATCAGAGCATCACTGCCTCTTTTCCTCATACAACTATGTGGATATCCATTTTGCTGTCAGTAATAAGATTACCTTTGGGGGTGATTTCTCTTACCCAGCTGTGGGACTTTAACACTACTGGAATAGTTGGACTTGATTTTAGAGGTCTTTTCCAACCTGGATGATACCATAATTCTGTTCTGTATTTACTGCTAAAAATAGGGCTTGCTGTTTACTGTGAAGTGACTCCTTGCCACTAGGTGGGTACCCTTTTCTTTGATACCTACCTAAATTTATAACTCTTGTCTTAAAACACACTGAAATTTGCCTGAGGCATTTCTGAAAGCTTTGCTAGAGCTCAGTTTAGTTTGACCAACAGAATGGCTAATACTTACTTGGATTTCCCTTTACATGTATCTTAGTGGGTGCTGCTCTCTGATTTCCTTCATCAAAGTACTGCTTTTAAAAACTGGGTTCCCATCCCATGTAGGTAGCTCTGATCTCACTAGGGATTTTTAGCTATTTTAATATCAAGCCATTTTTTCCAGAGTGGATTTCTAATTGTAGAATTGTCTTTTCTTAAGTAATGTTTATTTAGCAGCAAAGAAAATGGAGTAATTGTTAAATGGTATCTGTGCCTGTGAATTTGCCAAAAGGGGAGAGGCAGAAGAAGTATAAGGGTGTGAAAGCTAGTACATGCCTTCAGGCAATTTTTTAGTCTAACTGTGTAGGTTTCAGATGGTTTTTATCTCACAGTTTTCTGTTTTCCAGTAGGTTGAAATTGTTCTAGCCCAGATTGTTTTGCTCCTAGAAAAGTGAATGTACTAGTTGTGCTAGATGTAATCAGCACAGGGAAGTGAAAAGTACCTGGAAATAGGAATTACTCATGCTGGTAGTCCCATTTTTACTTGAATGAACTGGTTTTGAAGCTGGCACGATGCAGCAAAGGATTCTGTGTGTTGTGGCAACAGAAGCTGACAGGAGTGTTGCTCCACTGTATTAAGGCTGCTTCTTAAGCTCATCCTTGGCTTCTTGCAGGTGCCACATCCTCATCATCTGAGCAGAGGGTTCGTGGCAAAAGGGTGTGATCAAGGCCTTGAGGTAACGTGAAGCCAAAGTCTGTCAGTGTACGTGGTCTTTGGGAAGGCAGTGTCAGGTGAGGGTGGATGTAGCTGCGGTGTTGACAGACGTGAGGGGCGGCAGGGGACTGCCAAGATGAACGCAGGCTCTCTGTGTAAGATGCTAGTTGTTATACACTCTTCACTTCACTAAATCTGGATTTGAAATTGCTCCAGCTGAATGCCTGTAAGGGTCTCCTGAGCAGACCTTTCATGCTGGTCTATCTCCTAACAGTGCCAGTGAGTCCTGACAGAGACTCCTTTAATTCCTGCCTGCACTGGAGAGCAAAACTTTCCTGCAGTATTTTAATAAATAGATATTTACCTAAGGGTTACTGGAAAGTCCTAGTGTGATGCTGCTGGGAACTGGTGCATTTTCTATAGAGTGTGAACAGTGTCAGTACCAACTTCTTTGCTTTTTCTGCAGGGATGCCCTTGTTTCAGAGGTCTTGTTTAGATCAGCCCTCCAGATGGATCAGTCATCAGCCTGTTGAAGTTTACATTGAGACAGGGAGTTTGCTGACTGCTATTGTCACACCTGTGTTCTTGTCATGGCCTTTGTAACAGCTTCAGAGTGACTGAATTGGGCCTGAATAATTTACTTTGCTTCTTCTACCTCACAGAACAGCTTAGTTGTGTTTTTCTTCAAATAGGTGTTTGTCTAACTCATGTATAAGGAGGAAGTTTCTTAAAGATTGGGTTTGTGTTGTGGCACAGAAATCAAGTTTATAAATATTTCAACAGACATGTATCTCCTTTGATGCTGTGCTGGTGGGTGTTGCAAAGTTGGCATATGGTTGCTATATGGGAAGCCTGACAGAGGAAATCTTGTTTCTCAGGAAGGGTGAGAATGAAATTGGATGACGTGTGACTCCAGGTAAATGGAATAGCTTTTGGTAAGGACAACATTAGCATAAAATGTTCATATAGATTAAGTCAAGACAGGTAGGAAAAGCAGTGGCATCTTTAAGGTGGTTTATGTCAAACTTCTGTAAAAATACACAATGAACCTAGGTATGTATGGCATGTATAGTATCACCTTTGACTGTCAGTTGCTTGCTGTCTATCCTGGTCACAATTCATATGTATAAATATGCCAAAGTGCTAAATCCTGTGGTAGCAAAAAAGGATGGCATGGTTCAGCGTTATATGCATTTCTGAAGCACTCTGTAATAGCATTAAGTGACCTAAAAGTCAATCTGTGATATCTTTCAGGATGCAGAATGTGTTTTGGTAGCTTTTTGCCTCCAATGTTGTGCCTGGAGGTCCTACCATTTAGTATTTTGTTTGTTCCATATGTAAATCAAAGGGCCAAAGAGTAAAATAGGAGGAGATTTTGCCTGTCTCAGGGGGTCAGAAAACCTTTCCACATTTGTCAAAATAACTGGCTTGCAGACTGTGCATCCTAGATAACTCTCTGGTTAAGTTGTGAAACGCTATTTTTCAAATACTGACTTCCACTTCAATGGCTCCTTTGGAGTATGAATTGTTGTGGTAAATTTGAGGGGCATTTTTTGGTCTGAAATTAAATACAGCCAACATAACGAAGTAATTTTTTGTAGTGAATGCTACCTGCATGGCTGTAAGGCAGCAGATTAAGGCCTGAAGTTGCAGTTTTCTTTTTGAAGCCTGCTGACTTGGTCTTTCACCCATATCCTGTGTGATTTCAGCTCTCAGGATGCTTTTGGAGTCCAAGAACTTTCCAGTATAGCAGCTCTGCTTTCCTCCTTTGTGTCATGACATCAAACATTTCAGTTTTAGTTTCAATATTTCTATATTGGTCTCTTCAGAAGGAATAAACAGTGGTGTAGGTGCTCAATTGCTGAAATTAGTTCATTAATTTCCACCTAAAGATTAAATGGAAGTGAATGTCCATGTTTCCCAGGAGCACAAGATAATTTGGTCAATAGCCAGAGGGTTTGGCTAGTAACTGAGCTTGTGGTGAACAGAAATAAACTATTTCAAGATGCCTTAGAGCTATGGAAGCTATTAAACCATAGTTTCTGTTAGATTTTCCTGCTGGATCATCTAATTCCCCTGAAGTGAAAACTGTTGCTCTAGAGACCCATCAGGAGAACTATGAATTAAGGTCTATATTTACTGCATGGCTCTGATGCAGGATTTTGGGAAATGGAAAATACTAGCATTGTATTCATTGCTATGGTAGGAAAACAGTGAAAATATTCAGACAAAGCATGAAAAAAAAACCCAGGAGAAACTTGGTTTCAGTCATCGGTTTTCAGAAGTCAGTAATGGATGATAAAAAAAATCTTTAGCATACCAAACTGAATGGTTGGCAACTGCTGGTCTTGAGCAATTCTGAATTTTCAAACAGTGCTGAAGATGCATCTTAGACCAACACTTCCTTTGAAGGGTCTCAGCTTCCTATGACTGTTGGAAGAAACCAAATATTTGGTTTCAGTAGCTTTAGTGCACTTTCTTCTGTGTGCGCCAAGCAAAGTCCCAGTTCTCTGAGCTGCAATTTGCTGGCAGCAACACTTTGATGTTTCCTCAGAAAAGGTAAGGAAAAGTCTGCCTAAAACTCACTTTTGTTCCTGGCAGACATCAATGCAAATATCTGAGTATTTTACTTTCTGTCAAAAAATGTCAGCTGAATTGTCATCCGCCTGGAATAAATCAAGTCTATGTATGGTATCATAAAAAGAACTGCAGGAAATTTTTGCTCTTGGCACAAAGCCATGCAAAAGGTGCCTGAATCTCTCTTTTACTTTAACTGCACTCATTGCATACCACTTGTTCAAGATAAACTCCCCAGTTTTTCGTTGTTGGCCAAAAGTCTATCATTTGGTTTTCAAATATATGATTTGTTGCCAACCCCTCTATTTATCTTTCAGTCTTATTTTCTTCAGTTATGCAGTAAAATTTTCATTACAACTGTCATTGAAAGTTTTCTGCTTGACTTTTGTCCTGGGTATCTGTGTGGAAGAACCCATGACAAATATTTTATGTAGGGTCTAACAGCTGGTGCATTATCCCATGTCATGTGGTTTACTCATTCCAAAAATCCCACCTCTTAATTCAAGTGTAATTCACATTTTCTAATATAGATTTTAATTTCATCATAGAAGTCCTTCATTTCCCAGGTATGCAGTTTACTTGGTTTCTCTTCTCAGGTTATTCTCTGCTCACCCTATGTGGTTGAGGGTAAAAAAAACAACAGCCTCAGAACATGGATGTGAGGTAGACTACCTGTTTTCTTAGTTATAAAGATAATTCTGATTGCTTTGGATATCTCTAGGATGTTTTAGCTTGTATCAGTATGGACTCCAAAACACCAACTATAATGAAGTCCAAATCTAATGTACCATAGAAAGTATTTTAATTACCTTTATCATCCTTCAGTTCCACACTGTTATCTTCTGGGGTTTTGTGATAACAGGCTTCCTATTCTTCCCTCCTCTGCCTCTCACCTATCTTGATTTAGAGAGAAATATTTTTTACCTTTATCTGTTTTACAAAAGTTTCCATCTCCATTGTTTAAATATACTTTGGTTTTCCTTTTAAGATAATACCCTAATGCATAAACCACTTTTTAGAAAAAAAAAAAATTGTTGTCTTGGAGTTTTATTCCTGCCACCATTGATTACATCAACTCCACCTTCACCTGTAGATATGTGCCTGTATGTGCATCTGTTCCCACCTGCACAAGATCAGATTCATGTTGTAAATCAGCATACCTGCATACCTACATACCAGGTCTGGAAACAGAAGCATCATTAGTTTAGGATATTCAATTCTACAGCCTAAATGATGTCATGATTTTCATAAAGCTGTTGAAAATAATTATACAATTGCACTCTGATTCCTTTTTCTTTCCCAAGATAATGGCCTTATTTTAAAATGACTGTTCAGATAAAGGATGCAGTGTAAGTTAATGCAGATAAATAAGCCATTTGATAGTGGGATGTGGGTTACTGGTCAGTTAACTTTAGAAGTTCTAACGTTTCATTTACATTAGTTGGAATAACCTATATCTAGGATATAATATCATTTTCCTCTCAAAGCTTTGACATTATGGAGCTTTGGGGACACTCTGTGTGCTATATGATTGCATTAGGCACAGAGCAGGAATATTTTTATGTCAGCATCTCTTTATTTTTAGGAGATGTGACAATAGAAGTAGTAATAATGTGTGGAAGAAGGCCAGGTGACAAGAATAAAAGCCAGGGTCATGACAGAGTGTACCAGTTTGAAGCAGAAGCTAAACGTTTTGTTGGGGACTAAACTACCCTCTTAACACTCCAGTAAGGAATAGTGAGCCCAATGAGAAAAGTCTATGTTTTCTGAACCCCTCACCCCCAGCTGGCTCTTAGCTGACTTACAAAAATCATCAGCTTCAGAAAATGCTTTTTAACTTAATGTCAGTGCCCGTTTTCCAGGTTCCTAACCAAACTGGAGAAAGATTATATGTGAGACCCCAAGGCTTTTTGCTAGTCTGGGAGTTTCTGTTTATTTGAATTTATCTGTTCTTTGTCCTACTCACTTAGAGAAAAGGCTCCTTCCTTCAGAGGGAAAACAATCCCCAGTATAGAGGGATGAGATGGCCAGGCAGAAAAAATTCTTGTGCTTCTGTGTGGACACTTCCAAAGGATGTCTATGTTTCCAGGTAAAAAAAAACAGGAGCTGGGTTCACTTTTAGACCTCTCTTAACCATAATTTGGTGCTGACATGATATCTTCCTAATTTTCCACCAGTAAAATTTCTCCCGTTGATTCTGTCCTCATCAGTGTGAACTATGATTTGTTTGGCTGCAGTTTGAAAATACTGAATTGGTAATTTTTCTTGTACATGTGTCCTTCCTTCTGAGCCTTTACATTTGCATTCATTCTTAAACTGTTTCTGCCTAATTAAATCAGACCTATTCAAACTCTGAAGGAGAAGAGCAAAGGTCAGAAAATGTCAGACACCCTTAACAACCTCTATTAAATCTTGCTAAACTGAAGGTGCTCTTACTTTCACTCCAGAAATGGCATCTTAGATTGCAAAAATTGATGTGACCTCCAAATAGTTACATATTATCAAGAATTCCACCGAGGAAAAGAGGAAAGAATGGGATAAATGGAGGTAACAGACCTGAGAAGTATTTTATCACTCTGTGCAGATCTGAATGTAAGGAGTGGTAGAAATGAAGTGCATCAAATTTGCCAAATCTTCTCTGGGATTTATTTTTAAGCTGGAGAGAGAAAGCAAAAAGCACTGAGCTGCATTCAGTCAACATACCAAAATTGTGTTCTGTATGTATGGAAGGGTTTGATATTCTGTGAGGGGAGTCACACTGCTGGCCTGAAATGCAGCTAGTAGGAAACTCTGAGACTTCATTTAATTTTAATTGGCATAGGCTGTTCTGTGTGTTAAAAATAGAAAGTTAGGCAAATGGAAGGCTCTTGCATTGCCATTTGGTATTGATACTTTCCTAGCAAGTCTGAGATTTGCGGTTCAAGTTGCTTTATCATTTTGTATTTAGAGAGGGGAGGATCTTGCCTCAGAGATAAAGAACATGGAAGAGTGGATAGAAGCTTCTAGTGGCTGGAACTTACGGATGTATTTCTGTCAGGAATGAAAGAGATAACCTGATTCTCATTCTTTTACCCTCATTTTCCCAAGTCCTAAGGTATTCAGTGAGTTGGGGTAGAAGAGCATTTACACCTGCTGCTCTGTGACTGGCAGCATTCCCAGCTTCACTGACAGGTCCTGTTACTAAATGTCACTAGAAGCAGCAGAATTTGCAGCAGGGTCAGAATAAGTCTCTAAAACCAAGCAAGGTGATTGCCATGTATGTGTGAGCAGAGGCTCCAAGGCCCAGCCAGCTGAAGTGAGAGCCCAAGAACTCCTTCCTTTGAGAGCACAAGAGCTCATTTCATTTCCAAAACACACCCATAATAAACCCATTTTTTAATTGTTTAAAATGTCAATGAATGTGATGGGAACAGGGAAATGACATAAGCAACACTGTGCTTGACAACTCTAGTCTGCAGAATGAAGACCAAACACAAGTTACGGTTTGAAGCTGATAAGAGGTTAAGAAGTGGAGACTTCTGGGACTTCTTTTTTTGTTCTGTTTGTTTTTTTTTTCCTGGAATTTGACTAATGGACATTTTTACAGAGTTAGAATTATATTTCAGTGATGCGAGTAATGAAAATCCGGAACTTAGATCATTCAGGCTTCAGAAAACAGTGGAACAAATTCTTCTGAAACCTAAAGTTTAAGCAACCTCAAGTTGCTTTCCAGGTCTTTGAAGCTACAACATGGCACCAAGGCAGTAAATTCTTTTTGATTCTCCAGACTAGCAGGAAGACCCAAAACATCACTAGTGAATTCAGAAACAGTGATGATAAATTCAGGTGGCCTGTGGTACTTGTACCAACAGCCTCCTTGGTGTTTCTACTAGATGGCAGTGACCTGGAGGAATCCCTGGGAATGTGCTAAATTACCCAGATACTGAAATCTTTTTCCACTTGATATAGTGACAGCAGAGAAAGGAAAGACTGACTACATCTAAAAAAATAACTTCTGGCCAAGCAGTCAGTGAGGTGTGAGAATGATTGGAGTAAAATAAAAATGTTTTCTGACAGGAAGGAATGGATTGGTTATGTGCAGAAGTAAATCAGCTGCATAGAACTTGAGTATATAGTGAGAATCAGCTAAATGGAAAGCAACACTCCCTAAATGACCTTTAGATCCTCATAGCTAAAGGTTCATCAGTTTGAAATTACTGTCTTGGATGAAAATGGCAAACTTAGCATGAGCCTCTGAAAATAAAAGAGTATTTAAAAGTAGCTTTCTGAGCACTTGGATAGAGGGCTGTTAGTAAAGAGAAAACCAGCTTGATAAAGGAGAAATGAAGCTGCCTCATCCAAGCATGTATAATAGCTATTGCCATTCAATACGGCTGAAAGGATTTTCCTGCAGCTAATGGAAAATTCAGCTTCAAGGGTGTCACTAATTTTGATAGAGATTTCAGTGTCTTCAGTTGTCTCACACTGAAATGGGATGTGCAAATATTCTTTCATGGTCTCTTGTTTTCTTGTGTGTTAAATCCAAAGTTACTGACCCTTGGTGCTAGGACCATGTTCCTGATAGTTGTTTAAAAGGTTGCTTTTGGAAAACCTGATTTCTGTCTCGACTTCAGAGTCCCATCATATAATTTAATGTCTTTTCCTCCTATCATCATCCTTGAAAAAGTAATCTTCATTATGAGACCCTAGATTTTTTTAGTTAAAAACAAACACAAAGTCTAAATGAAACCCACACAACTTACTGCCTTTTCTATTCTCATCCTGTATTTTATGTAACATTTTCTTATATTCCATTTGATTATAAATGGAATTTTAGGTGCTATGTAGTAGTAACTGGCTAAGGCTCATTTGCCTGTGTGATTTCCACCCTTGTATCTAAGGGTCCACTGAAATCAATAAAATTTCAGAAGCATTAGGAACTTTAATACTCTTAATCTGGACCTAAGTGTTCGTGTGTTAAGAAGGACAATAAAGTCTTAATATTTATTATAGGGTGTCAAAACATGAATGTTGTGGGATGCTTAGAACCAGTGAAGCCTCTTAGAACCTCTTTGAAGCCACTGACATGATTCTAACTTTCATGGGGCTTGTTACCCAATACTTGCAAAGAGAGGGCTATGACAATCAACTTCAGACCCCTTTTTAATACTTCTATTTGAACTCTGCACTCTGGAGAAGCATGGGGTTTATTTTAAATTTTTGACTCAATTATCTTTTATTTGTGCACTTTGGATACAGCATTAATATGAAATGCTTGTTACTTCATGCATGCTGAGCACAGTCTTAAATTATTGCATGGATTGTAAAGTTCAGTATTATTGAGAAGCTCTGCTCCACTTGCTTTGTTACTTTAATCAGAAAGCAGAGCTATCTCAATCAAAAGCTGTTTCTTAAATTTAAAAAGACAATGCACAAGATTCATCTTTCTCTGGAGCCTGGGGTGGGATTCTTGGAAATATTAGACCAATTACTTCTTACTGACTTAAGAACAGAAACCGTGGACAGCAGCATTTAGCTCAGCCTTTTCTGTTCAGAACTTTTATGCAAGGTCTCAACTAAGGCTGTGAGTGTAGAGAACCAGCACAGGTTTGATGTATTCTGGAGCACAATGATCAAAGCTTTAATTAGACATGGAACTGCTAAAGTAGGAAAGAGGTGACTTTTTTGCCTCCTGCTAAGTAGAGGGACTCTGCCCAGGGGCAGCTGAGGGGGAACCAGAGAAGCTCAAAATAATCAGATGTGTCCAATGAACGTCTTACTATGCCCTTCTTAAAAAGCAAGTATCATGTCTGTCCCTGCTGCAGGGTGCTAGGAGAAGTGGCAGAGTATGACTTCATTAGCCTTGTTTTGTTGATCTATTTATTACCCACTTTTAAACAAGACCTAATGGTTTCTCTGGATCTTACTCTACCTCATTTTTTCCTTTGCTTGCTTTTCTAGAGCGGGATGCAGACCAGTTGTCTGTTTTGCATGCTGCAGGGGACAGTGCTGCCATTGTTGCTCATTGGTAAGCATTTTTGTCGATAATTCTCTTGATGACAGTTTTCTTTGTTAGGGGTCTGAATGAGGGGTAAGCGTATTATAGGAGGTAAATGTAAACTTACCTTGTGATGTAGCAAGAATCTGATATCCCTGTCAGCTGCAACGATTATGAAGTCACAAAGGAGTGCTGTTTTCTTTGCTTCATCCTTCTGAAGTGCCAGGAACCTTGTGTTAAAGCAAAATATGTTCTACAGCTTGCATGAATTGCATGCATTCACAAGTCTTTAAATGTGCACTTAATCTGCACATTAAATATTAAAGTTCCTCATAACTGGGTTACTGGTTTTTAAATTGCGCGTCTCAACATCGCAGACTGGTTCTTAAAATGACTGCACTTTTATTGTCTTGTTATGCAAAGAAAAAGATAGCAAGCTTTGTTAGAGCCCCTGACTGTCTAGGAAATCTGTGAGCTGATGGGCTTGATATCCCAGATTTTGTTCAGACAGTTTTCTTGCAATTCAAATAATTACATTGCCCAATAAAACCAGAGAGAAAAACAATTTTCAGAAACAACAATCTGAGTTGGCCAGAGGGTAACTACTTTAATTATACACAGGGGAAACATGGAACTTGCTTGTATTCCAGGAAAAGAAAGGGATCAGAGTATTCTGCCGTATAGATGGAATACTAAGAAAACAAACTTGGCCTCAGTTTTCTTAGAGGTGAGCACAGGATTTTTTTCTCCATAAATGTAATAAATGGGGCTCTACATAGTCATGAAAAAGGATTTAGTATTTGTCAGTATGTTCTAGAGGCAAAGAGGGAAAACTTCTTAGTATTGAGGATAGTGAGATATACTTCCAGGGTTAAACCTGCTCCTCCTGGGTAATACTGGGATGAATGCAATCTGATTGACTGTAAGGGAATTTGAGAACTAGTGTTTCAGCTTTGGCAATGGAGTAAGACCTCGGTTTTCTACAGTCACCTGGGTCTAGTTTGTTTGGAGACTTAACCTGCTCTACCTCTTGAAACAGGCCTCTCCAAAGTTTTAATTGTCACAGAGAGAGGCTTTTTCATTCAAAGTGACAGCTGAGAAAAATGCCAGATTTATTTGCAGCAGATCTAATATTGGTGTACTCTTTGATGGATTATTTGTGAATGGTAGCCTTAAGAAATCAGGAGGAATTATCCTTCACTGTTAGCATGATCATCATTGTGTCCGTGGTTGTTCTTGGAAATATCCACATGGCTTGACCCTAACAACTTTATGTAGGGTGGTGCAGTTCTTGCTTCAAAGACATTACATTTCTGATTAATGACGTCGCATAGGTTTTGGGAGGAAAAAAGCTGTGTGATTATGTGGCCATGTTTTCTTCTGTGATAACTCTATGCATAGAGCAGCCTTCTATCTTCCGGACTGCTCCAAGTAGGAAAGATGTGTTCACAACTGAAGACTATTATGAAAGAAAACCAGCAGAAGAGAGTAATGAGGTTGGGGATGACATAATTGATGCAATGATGAAATGAAATGATTTTGGTAGCTGGTGTTTCAAGCAGCATTGACAAGTGAGTGTAAAGTTACAAAGACGATGTAGTTCTAATATCTTGGCAACAGCTCTGGTAGGTTGGCCTAAAGGGGCATGCAGAAGGGGATCCCTCAAAGTGGAAAAGAGAAGCAAAAACTGTTTGCAGTTTGGCTGGAATTATTCTTTCTGTTTCAGCTGACCCTGGAGGTAGAGTCAGAAAAGACAGACAGAATCATCGAACCACTGAGGCTGGAAAAGACTTCCAAGATCACAGAGACCAACCTTTGACCAAACACCGCCCCACCAAATAAACCATGGCACTAAGTGCCATGTCCAGTTGTTTCTTGAACCCTTGCAGGGATGATGACCCCACTACTTCCCTGGGCAGCCCATTCCAATGCCCGTCCATCCCTTCAGTAAAGAAGTTCTTCCTGATGTCCAACCCAAACCTCTCCTGTCACAGCAGGAGGCCATTTCCTCTTGTCCTGTCACTGGTTGCTTGGGAGAAGCGCCCAAGCCCCACCTGGCTACACCCTCCTTTCAGGTACTTGTGGAGAGTGATAAGGTCACCCTTGAGTCTCCTTTTGTCCAGGCTGAACAACCCCAGATCCCTCATCTGCTCCTTATATGACTCACAAGAAGTGAGAATATACAGGGAGAGATAAATAGCTCAGTAGAAGTGAGATTTGCAACTCTTTGGCATACATGGCACAATGGCAGCAGAGGGACTTGGACAGCAAACTTGAAGGGAGGTATTTTGCAGAAGGGGAGAGGCTGGACCCTCATTCCATACCCGGGGAAGACAGTCTGGGCAACCTAGATTTGACTGATCTGAGCACAAAAAGAGCCAAACATTCCAGTGTCGAATTCTCCCCTTCATTTTTTAAAATGAAATTACAGGCATTGAATGCAGCAGCTGAAAAGCCTGCTGAATGAGTTTCTTTGTAGATAGAAGGAAAAATCTGTAGTTTGGAAAAAACCATTATATGTGACAGCTTTGACAGAGGGCTCATGAAATCACAGGGAACATGAACAGACTACAGCACTCGGGTTATCCTGTCAGCCCACCTTCATTTTGTTTCCTCTAACTGCCTCCTTCCTGGCCAGCCACTATGCAAAATCACAAAATTAAAAAAACAAAACAAACAACCCGCAAACCAAAAACTCCATTTAAGTATTTTCTACTTGGTGAACTTTGGATAGAAAAGCCTAGAAATATCACACTTGATTACCCGAAACTGCTTATGCTGCCTGCAGCTGAAGAGAGTGGCTGTCATCTTGCAGGGTGTGATTTGAGGTAGGATTAGATCTGCGGTAGATCAGCAGCCACTGGGCCGGCCGTAATTCCATAGTCTGTGGGTGTTACAATGGTAAATTGCCACATGCTTGGCACTCCTGGGCAGTGGTAATGGATCTGCCCGGAATGCCATCGTCTTGTGGTTAGATCGGTTTCCTCAAAAGGAAACGAAATAGAGGGTGAGAGTAACAGAAAACTGCCTTTGAAATAACCTCTGACAGGTTACGGATTTCTGTGACATCCTTGTGTTCCCACTGCACAATAAAGGGTGTAGTTTATAGCTATTAATGTGAGCGGAACTATTGTTAAGGGTTTTAACTCTTGTTTTGTGATGCAGCAGATGCTTAAGGTGCAGGTATCTGTATGTTGTTTGTTCCCACTTCTCTGGCATAAGGAAATGCTGCTATCTGCTCCTGGGGAGAGCTGGGCCTGTGGACGTGAGAGGTGGAGGAACGGGAAATCCCAAGTGTGGCAAGAGCCCAGCTGCAGTCCCTGGCTGCAGAGGGTCCAGCACACATGCAAGGCACAGCTTCCCGGCGGCGTTTCTGGTCACCATACGCTCAGCACTCTCTCCCCCAGAATTTCTGCAAAATGTCTTGGGCAACAGAGGGGACTACTTCTTGCTTCAGGCTCTTCTCCCAAGATGAGGGGATTAAAGGGTCGCATGTCCAAGATACTGCCATCCTTCCTTTAAATGTAATTCAGGGTGGTTAATGCAGTTGCATAAAAGATGTCCACCTAGTGAACTAGGCATCAAGGTGTTTATCAAGTGAAGCATTTTCTAGCAACTTGGCTTTGAGATGAAATAGATAATTGTAGCTGACCTTCAAGCAGGAAAAAAAAATGTTAATGCTCTCCAAATTAGTGCCACATATTGGTCTCCTTTTGGGAATCAAGTTGCAGCCTCAAGGTATTACAAAGAGAATGGACTGGACTAACAATCGATCAGTGCATTCCTCAGTCACCTGTAAGACTGTGAGGAAGCACTGACAATTTCCTATTACTTCTACTTTTCATTACCTAATAGTAACGTGACCAGTTCTCCTTTGGCTCCCCATCAGTAGGAGTCATAATCTGTGTGCTCTTGGACTGGTTAGTTATGATGAAGATTCACCAAATCAGTTGTAATGACACTAACATCCATTACTGATTTTTTGTTTTCTGTTGATTAATGGATACACTTTTGCATAGGAAATCCCAGCTGAAGAAAGTCCTTGGTGCAAAAAGATGGTTTGCATGGAGTAACTCTCTGGTTTTACTTGAGTTTGAAAACTGAACTCTGGAAACCCTGGTGCCAGCAACTGGCTGGAAATACATTGGTGATGCTTTTCAGACAAGAGTGCAGTAGCTTTGAATCTTTGAATTCGGGAGCACAGATAAGTCAAAGGACATACTGAAAATTTCAAGTAGGCTGGACTCAGTGTTTCCTCACTAGACTCACTTAAGAAGAATATTCTATAAGGTATTGACCTGAGGCATCTCTAGCATTTTAACAGTAGCAGCTATAAGCAATATAAAAAAGCCTTGTTTAATATTTTTTAAATATTAGTCTCTCTCCTTGGACATATATCTGATGATATCTAAAATATTTACTGAACTGAATAGCATGAATAATTTTGACTGGAAGAAAAATCCAGTACAGTAAACCCCTGCATATGAAACTTAGTGGATGATTTGACAGAGGAGAAAACTCCCTTGTTTTCACCTCTGCACTGCATGATTTTTCAAAAAATCTTTACATTCAAGTCAGTCAAATTTGGGTGAATACATCTGTCAACATTTGGTCTTGGTCATCTTTTCTCTTATTTCATTATTTCCTGGGCTCAAGCCACAACAATATTTAAAGTGAAAAGGGAAGCTATAGATTTCTGGTCAGTTATGAAGAACAAGAGCCTATTAGATGACCTGCCAAATGTAATATCTGGCTAATTCTTTTTTTTCCAAGGCTAGCTGTGAGCTTAAATGTCTCTCTTACTTTATAAGTTGTCTGATGAAAAGAAGCCTTTCCTCACCAGGATAGGAATAGTTGTACCTAATAGTCCAGATATAGAAAAAGTCCTTTCACCCACTATGTCATTATGTGTAGGTATGCTAAGAGGATGAATATACTATAAAAAGTCCACTTTTGTGGAACTCTGCATAATATTCTGCTTTAAGTCAAAATTCAGAGAAATCTGACAGGCTATAAAGTACAATTAAAACGGAGTACATCAGTAATAAGGAGCCACAAAGCATGCATAATCATGAGATAAATGACCTCAATGGACAGATGATGATGAGCCAAGGAGAAGCCAAGGTCAATTATCAGAACTTCTAATTTTAATGCTATAATTAATAATGAATATTTCAACAAAGAATGTTTAAAGAATAATTGTATTCTGGTATTAAAACCTGTTAAACATTAAACTTATGCAATTTATGCAAATGAATCTGATAAGAAGAGACAATTAAGGTTTATAATTAACAGATAAATACAAATGATCCATTGATGAAGGTCTTGGTTTCTCCTCTGTCTTATGAGACAATGTAATTGATTTTTATAAATGCTAATTTATATGCACTGCTAGCCATTAATACATTGAAGAGATAATTTATTAAATTAAAGATGAATAGTGGTGTATGCAAAGATAGTACCTGAGTTTTCAACATCCTAAAGATGAAAAGAAAGCAGAAAAAACCCAAAGCTTTGAATGATTTTGCTTTTTTTTTTTTTTTTTTTTTTTTTCCTGCCAAACAACCTTTGACATGCCAAGTACGAGGTATAGGAAAAAAGGTTTAATGGAGACAAACAGTCTTTGTTCAGTAAGTCTTTACGTGACAGTAAGAGGGACTTTTGGCACAATGCTTGCCTTTTAACATTTGTTCTCATGGACTAGAAGTAATGTGCATTCTTATTTTGCTTTGCTGTGCTCTTTCTTTGTGTTCCTGTATGAGAAGATGGCACGTTCACCCTGGAATGAAGCTGTTTTTAGCAGGGCAGGGGGAGTTTTTCAGGACAAGTGTGCTAACTTGGCATTCTCTCACAGTCACCTCCTTGTTTTCCGAGGTGTTACGTTGACTCCGCGCTTTTTTAAGAGTTACTGACTTCTTTTAAAATATATGATGGCAGTTTGCCAGCTCCTGTACTTATGAGTACGTATAGTAATTTTCTCTCTTTTCTTTAAATCTCAGTATTTGTAGGAATTTTGAACCAGCTATAAAAAGGGATGCATTTTACATTATATTTTGTATCCACCCTCAGAACAGTAATGCTATTTAGCTTTGCAGGAGCAGCTGCAAACAACAGCTACAATTAAGTGTAGCTTTATCTTTGACAGCTCTTCCCTTCTCCTCCTTTATTTTCTAAGGGTGAGGTTGTTGGCTGCACTGCAGCAAAGCAGGTGCTTGCAAGGCAGCTCCAGGAAAGTGGCTCCCAATGGCCCAAAGAAAGTCCTAAAGGGTCAAGGAAAGGGAAATGAAGAAACCATGCTTGTATCAGATTTGATTACCTCTACGATTAAATTTCAGACAAAATTGTAAGAGATCTTTGCAATGTCTAAATATAACTGCAATCTATTTTAAAGCACGCTCAGTAATTTTTCTCCCTGCTTTTCTCCTGACTTCTGACTTCTGTCCTTGGCATTGTAGTCTGCGGAATTGCACTTTGTGGAACTTGCTCAGGAGGTCAGTGCTACAGGAGCTGCAAAAATGATGGAGACTTTTGCAGGAATAGGCAAAATTTGTACCAAGTGATGCAAAATCCATGGTCTTCCATGTGGGAGTGATGTGGTCTGCTGGATTCAGTGGGGCTTCTTGATCTAAATCCATGCAGAATTTGACTTAAAAAGACATGCATTTGTTTTCTGCCCCCCAGCAGCTATGGTAGAGACCAGGATATTCTGAACATATTTCTGGTGCTGTCGCAGCCAAGTAAGGAAAAGCACACTTATCTTCTCACACGGATTATTTTCTGACACAGATTAGCTGGGGATATTCATCACAAATCAGAATTATGGCCCTCTGCTTCTAGATGTCAGTATGATCCGCTTCTCCCAGTTTCTGATTTCCTTGAACAAAAAGCACTGTTGACTGTGGTAGTTCTGCAGTATCTAGCATGTTCATAGGCATTATAGAGTAAGTGCGTCTAATTTCAGTGGTGCATTGAAGAAATATCTGTTCCCTAATTGTTGGACAACAAACCCAAGTGGTAAGGCAGAGTTTGTTCAGTCACATGCCCATTTTCCCTCCCCATGGAGTCCCATATTTTAGTCATATTTTAGCCCCCTCTGCAAAGTCTGGCTATGGCAAACAGTAGCCCCCCAAACCTGTTGGCGGCTCATCAAGTACATCAATACTTGGAATAAGAGAATGGTAAGCTACCTTTACTACATTTTTTGCATTGCTTTTTAGTCCAAGGTAGCCAAATATGTGGGCAGAAAGCATGATTAGGAGGAAGAGATGTCGGAGTTGGACTCACTCGAGGCTTCCTAAACCGCCGGTGTGGCCAGAGCCCGCTGGAGCAAGTGTCAAATGGAGGAGGGGGATGTCTCTGTGCTGGGTGCTGGAGCAGCCTGGCAGGTGGTGGGTTGCAGCCTTTTACGTTCTGCCAGGTTTCTGTATGGCTTTTGTTGCTGTTGTAGTGATTCAGCACTTTGCAGTGAAATCCCCTTTCACTGGGAAGTTGCAGAGAGATTCTAGCAATGAGCGTCAATAAAGGTCTGGAGAATAATTCTCTTGGGAATTTGGAGCATACAGGTTTGTTTTTTTTTTGTTTCCCAAGTCTTTAATGAGTCTTAATATAATTAATAGATTTGTAGTGATAAAGCTTGTTACCTTTGATTCTGGAGATGAAAGTCGAGATATTTCTGAAACATTTAATTATATAACAGATGCTTCCCTTGTACTAAGATGCAAGAATGTGGCTTTGATTTACAAAAAAAAAAAAAGGCAATTTCAGGACATTTTCTGAATGACCTGCTGTGTTTTCTGTTCTTTCCTCTGCTCCCCCAAAAAGATACTGGCTTTATACCTATCCATATTCAACTGTGATCACTCTTACAAACAGTCTCTAGAGCTCATAGCCTCTTCTAGAGGCCGAGTAGTCCCTGAAAACAATCAAGCAAAGACCAGGCTGAGGTTCCAATCCTTCCCTAACGATACAGGTTGCAGCCACACTGAGGATGTCTTTTCCATTTCTACTTTTATTGAAATCCCATGGCAAGACCTGTTTTTAAAATTATTCTTCCAGAAAAATAATGCTATAAGATCAAGGTATTTTTTATTTATCTGAATTGCTGTAGAGCAATATATGATTATACACCAATAGTCATAACAAAAACATCCTAATAATTTGAAAGACATTTTCTGAACCTGTTGAATTCTTACATGTATATTCTACTTACCAGTCCTTTATATGTTTTGTCATAGTTTTTAGTTACATGATGAGAATTGAAATTAAAGGTGTTTAAATTTGGAAAACATTCCCATTTTGGAATTCGTCATGTTATGTAAAAGCAATATTTCAGAAATTTCCTAGGAAGCTGGAAATTGATTTAAATGTTTTTGGAAAACTTCTGTTTGAAATTCTATGAGGGTACTAGCAATTGTTCATGTCATTTCAGTTTTACAGTTTACATAATCCATCTGGAGAAAAAATTCTCTTTCTTCATTTCAGCCACCAGGAGACACTTGCTGTACAGAAGTGGTAAGGTGTTTTAGTTAATATAAAGGCAAGGCTGACCAGAATCATTTGAGGAATAAAGTACAGCTGACAGCATTGAAATTGTTATGATGGGCTGTATTTTAGCCACCAGGTAATCTGAAGGGAACCTGCAGAGGTCATTTAAGTCTGACACACTGCTCAAAGCAGGGCTAATGTCATGAGTAGCTCGGATTGCTCAGCCTGCACTGATGAAGCATGACCATCTATGCAGAGGGAGATCCCACAGCCTTGCCAGGCCGCCCTTTCCAATGTGTTACTGCTTCTATTGATGTTCCTTCCACCCTTATACCCCACTGGTATTTCTCTTGTTGCAAATTGTGACCTTTGCCTCAAGTCTGTTGTTGTGCAGCTCTGTGGAGCAATCGACTCTGTCTTCTTGGGCTGCTGTAGGTAATGGAAGCAGCTAGAATGCTGCTTTAGCATGCCAGGAGGAAACGTCAGCTGGTAGGACTTGAGGGCAACCAACAGGAGGGCTTCCCTAGGGTAAAATTTTGAATGCAAATTTCCATTTCCAAAACAATCTTTACTTTTAAATTCTGTTTAAAAAAAGTATGAGATGGAGTCTCAGCATTTCTGAATTAAAAATAAGAACTTTTAAACATTTCTGAAAACCAGTCATTCACATGTCTGAAAAACCCCAGTATTTTTCAGGTTAGGTACAGACTCTTTTCTGCTAAGGGTGGTGAATGAGTGTGGGGCAGCTTATTGTGCCTTTTTAAAATTCTTCTTCATATCCTTACTAAGGGTCTGCAGCTACAATACAGAGGCAGACCAGCACTAGCTGGGACCAGAGGAGGATGGCTATCGCCCAGTAGAGCAGTGCTTGCCACAGTACTCCTCCTCTGAGGCAAGGGTGATGGTTTCAGTTGTCAGCCAGGGCTAATGAGCTGGATCCAACCCCACATTAATGCAGCTGTAATGTTTCTGGCATCTCTGTGTGGCAGTGTGCTTGAGGGTGCATGTGGCCTGTTTATAGGGAGCAGAGCTGCTTGTGAACTGGGGACACCTGAATCTCTGTCAGAAGCTCTGTGTTCTGCATGAGGGATGCAGCATTTGGGAAGAAGAGCCTGTTGCTTCAGGAGAGCACAGTAGGGCTGGGGCCAGCTGGCAATGCTGTAGGATGGTGATTTCCCTCCCAAATTCCTGTGCCAGAGCCAGTAATCGCTTTTTCCTGCCCATTTGGTGGCTGGGCTTTATTTCTTTACTCAGCTCCCTACCAGCAATGGTTATGCTGCTCCTCTGCTCATGCCAGGCACACGTGTGAGGAAACACGCTGAGGAGAAATTGTTGGGCTGCTCTCTGCAGGGCATCAGGGCTGGCTGCGAGGGGCTGGCACTGAGGGGGCATTGGGACGTCCGAGCCTGGACCAGAAGCAGCAGGGGAAAGTTAGAGAGGGGAAAAACATAAGATCTTTACCCAAGAGATGACTTTTGCTCAAAGACTTTGAAGCAAGTTTTGCTGGTGTTTTCTATGAACTTCCAAAAGGCCTTTGGCTTTTTGAATGACAACCAGATGTTCATCGAAAGCTACCTATTTAAAAAGTAATATTGAGACATGTTCCCTGTGTGGCACAGAAAAGTGAAAATATGTCTACTTACAGGCAATAACAGTGAATGCTTCACTCTGGTTGGGGGGAGTATCTTCAGAGCATGTTTATATTTGTGTTTCTGTATAAGCATTGTGGTTTTGCCTGCAAAGAGATTTTGTTCTCTTTTTGGCATGAATGCACCAGTATATTCAGCTTCAAGCAATTTTTCTGAGTTGCAGCACAGGTCTGACTGAGTCTTTCCTCCTACAGCATGGCTGTAAATCACTGTGAGATACTACTAAAGGCATGTCAGCTGTGCAGAGGGCAAGTTCTGCATGGAGAGGGGGGAGAGGAGTTCTCTTTGATCAGTCTGGCTCCAAAACCTGGGAGGCCACAGCCATGTGAAGGAGGAAGTTCAAACCCTTCCTTCCGATGGATTGCTCTTGTAGCTGCTTCATGAATGTTCACTGTTCAGTTGCTAAAAATTTTACCTGCTACAGCACTGCATAATTTGGGATTTCACTGGAGATCCTAAATGTCCTGTTAATTTATGTAACAGTGAGTGCGGTGCTGTTATGTTAAATTCAGGATGAAAACATGAATGGAAACATGAACCCTTGAGATCAGCATGAATCAGATGGGCAATAAAAAGAGGATTTGATTTGTTCCAAGAGATTTTATGAATTGGACTACATCTGGCACTGGTGATATAATCCAATACCTTATTAGTTTTTTCAGTGAATTAAATAGCCAGTTTTAAAGAAATGAATGTCTAAAGAGGAAATATTGCTTGTTAAGAGACTGATACCTAAGTGAGCTAATTAGTAGCTTGGTAAGGATTTGACATGATATCTTTTTGTATTTAGCAGGGGAGAGAAATGAGGCCAAATTCTCATATGATCTTCAGCTCCGTTACAATTTATGTCTTAAGATTGCAAGCAGTTCTTGCATGGCTAGTTTTTACTGTTTGCTATCAGCCAGTCAAAACTCAGGTGTATTTATTTGTTTATCATATTTTAGCAGGCAAGAAACATCACAGAGGAAGCAGAACTTTTGACAAATACTTGAAGCCAAGGCCTCCTAAGTTTTAAAACCTAACACATTGAAAAACCTGATTTCCTTTTCTCTCCCAAAATTAGATGGCCAGCAGAAATGCAGAAACATCCATCAGGAAATTTGTAGGTCCAGTCACATCCCACTATTATTCTCCCTGTTGTCTTTCAAACAGCTAGACTTTGCAGTGGTCCAGGAAAGATGATTAGGGCAGAAGATGTGGAAGTGCAATTTTTTACTTGTGTGAAGAAACTAGAAAACGTCAAATAAATCTTACATTCAAATATAGTTGTCTGCCAAACAAGTCTGACTTGTTTGTGTTTAGAGGCAGATACCTTCCCTTCTGTTCCAGCCCCACCTTCAAGCTGTGATATGCAGGCCTTCAACACTGTGCGATGTTCTTACACTGGCAGTTTCTAAAGCCTAGAACTTAATACCTTAAAATGATCGATCTCTGCACATTCTGTTCCCAGTTTCCACAAGACGTGCATTCCTTAGTGGTGTGTTTGGTTTTTTTTTCCTTGGTATACAACCTATTGACCTTCTTCCAGGTTGGTTTTAATTGCGTTGTTTGATAGCCAGAACTATTTAGCTTCAAGTACTTGAGCAGATGATTGGATTCTTTAAAGGTTAAAGAATCCTATTTGTTCCCTTCCACAATAGATTTAAATCTGTACTCTTCTTTATATAATCAATAAATTGTTTTCTAAAAAGCAGTCTTCGGAAGGTGTTATTAATACTCACCAGGTGTGAAGCATGTGGTGACGGTTTTGTTCTTTTAGATATATGTAGATAATTAAATGATTTATATCACAAATGAAAACATTAGTACTGGCCTTTAAGTTTTCAGCTTGTCATTTTAGAATGGCTAAGGGAAATAAAAACAAGACAAGGAATCTTTCAGTGGGAAAAGTTAGAGACCTCTCTTAATTTTGGCTCAGCACTTTCAAAAAGTTTTTTTCAATCAAGGAACTAACTGCTTACTTTAACATCCCCTGCAATTCTTTTTGGACTTTCTAGGAGGAGAAGACTGAGTGCTTAAGTGGTGGTGTTAGGCCAGTGGCTTGATGCTGATATCTGTAGCAGAGTGTATTTTGCATATTCTGCAGAGTCTTGACAGTGTGCTGAGCTCCAGAAGGGATCCAACATACATATTCCTTGTGTGCTTGTCTGCAGGAGCTCAAGGCAAAAGCAGGCACTTAGGAGGAGCTAGAAGACAAGCATCTGAAGCTCATCAGACAGCCAAGTTGAGATATTTTAATATATGAGAAGAAAATTAAATTAAAGATTGGGAAAAAGATTTTTTTTTTTAGCAAAATATTCTAGTCCATTAGAGCAAAGGGAGTGGCTGTTTATTTTGCAGTTCTGCTTTTTTTCCCTAAAATTACTTGCATGGAGCTCTCACTTGAGGGTAATCTTTGTCATAACTCATTAGTTCTTATCTAAAATCAAACTACTATACTTGATTTTACATATGTAATGCTCTGCTTTTAATATTGTTGCATGGTTTCATTGGTCCAAAGAGCTGGAGCAGGAAAGAGGAGATGGTGAGAACAGAGCTGTGTGAGTGCCTCCACACACGGGCAGAGGGAGGAGCCAAGTCAGAACTGGGGTGTCATTTTATTGCCTGTGAGATGTAGGAATCAGTCCTGGATTATTTATTGATTATTTATTTATTTATCAATAAATATATTTGAAGACAGGACTGTAAATAGGCTGGAGCCATGCTTGGATGTGGAAGAAGTTTTGGAAACTGAATCTGACTTTGCTATTGATTCATGTAGAACTGAGACATGCTTGCTGAATCACTTGTTTGAATGCTTGCTGGCCTGGTTGTGTGTAGGTACAGGCTTTGGGTCTATCTCTGCAGTCATTGGGAACTGCCAGTTTTCTCCAGGACTTCCATATTGAAGGGCTTTTGCTGCAAAAGTGTGCAAATTGCATGAAATTGCTGAGATGCCATTTTTCTCGTGTGTCAAACAGCACAATAACACAGTTCACATATTGGAATATGGCTAGAAAGATATATCTCATTAATGAGATTGTAATGGCAGTGTTCTTCTGGCTTAGGACAGAAAAATAATAGAAAATTATGTGAGGATATAATAATACCAAAAAGAGTCAATATGAGGAATACCTTTTGAAAAAAAATTCTGTTTAAAAGTTGCCCATACAATTCCAAATACCACTTACTATAATGTATGTTTACTACATTATGTAGTGTACTATATGTAATGTACTATAATGTTGTTTAACAAGAAGCAGAGAGTTTTAAAGTGTACTGAGAAGCAGAAACATGCCCTTCTCTATGTATTATGTGTAACAGCTTTGAATTCTAACTTGAGGAAAACCACCCCAAGTGGTCTGGAAGGCCAGAACTTTGGCCTACATTGCAGCTGGGCGGCACATGAAGATGTAGAAACATTCACACAGAATATTATTCAATATCTAGTTATGTAAAGTGTATTAATCAGCACTTAAATCCTTCTTGCCTGTTGCTGGACTCACCTGAATGCCTCCATGGCTTATGCTTAACTAGACTTGTATGGTTCCCTTCCTTGGCTCTAGATTTCTAGGCATCTAGAAATGAGCCCCCCCCTTTTTGCTGGAGTGCTGGTCATGATGAGTTGTCACCTGAGGGAATCTGGGGAAGATTTCTAAAGTTTGCACTGTAAGTGCTGCTTGTAATACAGCATATATTTGTAAGTGAAGATATCCTTGTGCTATGGCACTACCTGATGGAGTCCTATGTGTGTCTGTAGAAGGACTGTGCTTTGCAGAATGAGAACAACACCCTAAGCAAGGAGTGGACACAGCTGCCTTGTCTGTGATCCTGGAGAAATGCTTGAGGTGCACAAAAAAAAAGGAAAGTTTAAAACTGAGATATATAGGAGACCAGTAGCACCTGAGGTGGGAGTTAGGGGTGCAAAGGTCCTGTTTTGGGTCTCAGACTGAAAAGTAATTTTCCTGTGTTCTCTTTACAAAGCCATCTTTCATGAAGCATCAAATCTGCAGAGCTAACTGTTGGAAGGTATACAGTATATAAATCTTACATTATTCTTGTGTGTTCTGTAGGGGTGTTAGTACTGTTTGCCATGAGCTGTTCATCCAGTCAGGACTGCTGTTTTATCTGTTTTCTTCTGGTAAGTTGCTGATAGAGGCTCAGAACAAATGGCTGTTGTGCGGGGAGCTACACAACGGATGGGGGAAACAAATCTGTTCAGCCACTCCTGTAAATGCTAATGAGTTCACCTAGATAATACTTTTGTTTTTAATTCAGATGTACTGCTATATGCTGGTTCCCTGAGCACTACTTGTACAAATTTTATCTGTCTTGGTAATAAAATAGACCGTAAAATGGGTGTTCTACTTGCTAAATTGCTACAACTGCTGCTGTAACAACTGAATTGCAGCAGGTACAAACAATGGTGTGTGCTGGCATGGCTGCCCAAGCTTTAGAACTCTCTCAGACACAGAGGCAAGGTGCCAGAAAGCCAGTGGTTGCACCTACTTCTTCAGACTGTACATAAAATACCAGATACACTCTTGTTTTCTAAAACAGAAGTACAATAATATAATTAAAAGGGTTATTGAAATTTGGCACTGAAATAATCCATCTTGAAAAAACTTTATTTATCCCTCCATATACATACTTCTAAATGGAATCTATATTGTGCCATGTTTCTCATGTGAGGCTTGGAAGTGTCATCCTCCCCCACCCTTCAACTTTGTTGAAGTTGCAAAACTTCAACATTAGAAACAAATGCAGGCAAGGCAAACAATTCCTAAATCTGTCTTAACATACGCAATTTTTTTAAGTCAATGTTCCTGCTAACTGTGAATATTTTAATGCTTAATTGTCCACCCAGAGATGTCTACAGTCTTGCTAACAGGAGCAGTTTGACATTCTCTCTCTTTCCCATTACACAAAGAAAAGATTGAAGTTACTTAAATTAGCTGACTTATTTTGTGTGTGTGTGTGGGAAAGTTTGTTCTCTGAAAGATAATGTCTTGGTCATTATAGATCGAGGATGAAATTGCCAAATTGTAATTTCAATTTAATTAATTTTTTTTCTGTGAGATGAGAGAAATGAGTTTTCACTTGCTCCCGGTCAGTGGTTTCAGCCTTTGGGCAGAAAGGGAGGCCTCTGGCTCCATTCCTGGCCAGGGCACCTCTGTGTTTCAGTGATGAGAGGAGGATGCACCATGGCTCTCCCACACGACAGACACTGCTTTCTGGCAAGAAAAGCAGTCAGGTGTCACGGCTGGCAGCGTTGTGACAGCGGCTTCAGTGAGGGGCAGCCCTGGCCCTCTGGACTGCACACCCTCTGATCCTGCCCTGCGTGGCCACTCGACTGTGTCTGGGTGCTCAACCAGAGTGTGGCAGGTTTCCTCTGCGCGTCCGAGTGGCTGCTGGGACTGCTGGACAAAATCAGGCACCTGGAGGGAGGAGGGCTCAGAGGAGCAAGAGGACAGGGGCCGTGGTGGGGGAGGGCAGTGTCCCCCCATGTCAGTCCAGGAGTGTGGGGCGGTTTGTGCAAGGAGAAGTGGCTTCATGGCTTCCCTACTGACCTTTTCTCTTTCCTTGCTGTCTGAGTGCAGCTATCAATTTCTGTTGTGCTCTTTCAAGTGGATCTAGTATTCTCCATTTTTAATTGAAAGAAAGATTGAATTCAACCCTGCAGATTTTTTTTTTTTTTAAATTTCAGCAAGGAAAAGGGGGGGAGGTGCTTTGTGGTTTTTGAGTTTGTGGCTTGATAGATAGCAGCTTCTCCCCACTGTCCCTCTTTCACATGCCTACTTGATGAAGTAACAAAGTAATTCTCTGTACATAAATGCAAAGCATCTCCAGCTCCACTTCCTTGCAGCTGGAGTGCTCTGCACCTCTGGAGAACTGATGTGTAGGATCACAGTCTGCAGTGATTCTTTAATTCTTAGTGAATGCATCTCACAGTGAGCCTTCACAGCTGCTCCTCAGTTTCCCTACCCCAAAAATGAAGATAAGGTATCATAAAGATGGAAAAGCATTTTTGACAGCTTTGAACAGAAAACACTCATAAATGGCAGTGTTTCCTATCTTTATTTTCTTCTACTGACTAAATCAGAGGGACTTGTTTTTGAACTTGTTACCTAACTTTGTTTCAGCAATTTTTTCACTTCTCAGCCATTTTAGTCTGAGTATGGAAGAGACAGTTATAACAACCTGTCTAAAGTACTTTCATAACCATATGAGAAATAATGTTGAAAATTATTAAAATTAAGGACACACATTGTATACCCAGCTGCCAGGTCAAGGCCAGAGCTACAGGAAACTTTAACATAAATATTAATATAGCAGGCACTTTAATTAGCTGTGCCCTTCAATCACTTGTTATTTGCCCCCTTGGTCTCCATCTTGAGCCTTCATAGAATAGGATGACCCCTACTTGTCAAGTCAGATTTCATTCAATTTATCTAATTACTTTTGGGACCCCTTTAATACATGCTCCACGGAGTGCTAAGATTGCCCAGCTCTGTCTCTACTCCAGGACTCAAATATATAATACAGGATGCAAAATGCACATCAGAACTCCTGCTTAGCATATGCACAGCCTGCTTTAAACTGCACCTCTTATTAGCGATTCCTTGCTTCCAATCAGCTGAAATAGCTGGGAGCAACTGTACTTCATTTTTCTAATGTTAATGCTTTGCCTTTTTATTTCTGTCTTTTTCCCTTCAAGGTTGTTTTTGCTCCAAAGTTAATGGAAGGAGAACTGAAAAAACTGTCTGAGAGCACACCATAGAAGTGTAACCTTTAGGGAGGTGTTTTTACTGGTTCAAAACCACTTTTGTAGATCTTGCCACATGGCAGTGATTCCCCCACGATGAGCTGCAGTCACAGTCCCATTGGTGGTCTCTTCCAGCTTGTGGATGCTTTGCTGGTCTCAGGTAGCAGTGCACATTTCAGCTTAAAAGAAAAAAGAATGTTTTTTTCTTATCTGTTGCACAAATTCCTTAGGAGTAGTACACAGACCTCAAGATCTCTGCAAATTTTGTGTTGAGTCTGATCTCCTATAAAGTTAAGTACTAGGGCCTTATGTAACCTTCAGATTTAAAACACTATTCTCTGATTTAGTCCTGGATAAAAATTGATTGGAATCATATGCTGAGTTTTAACAAGTACCATCCAAACGCACCTGCCTTTAATATACAGTTGACAGACCCACCTTTGACTATTTCCTAATCTTCCTCCTTACAAGGTTAGAGCTTTTTTAAGACAAGGCTAGTGTGAAAGAGAGAGGCAGAGAGAGTGGCAAGGTAAGTGAGTCAGATTTACCATAAGGATTAAAAAAAATAAACCTTGAAAGCAAGGGTGATGTCTTGTGATATGCAAGATTTATTTTTTTTTGTAATTCAAAACCTCTTGTTTCTAAAAATAACAAGTATTGGAAAGAGAACAATTTGCTTGCTATGAGGGGAAATGGGCCAGCTGCTTAACAGGACACAGAATTTCTAAACAGTCCTAATCAGGAGGGGAAGCAGAATGTGCTACTCAGTTGAAGTTCAAGGGCAATTTAGAGAAGCAGAAAATAGTATCTATTACTCCAGACAGAACATGACTAAATTAAAAGGGATTATATTTTGGTGTGTGAAAAAAAATTCAATAGAATTACTGGGACCTGGTGGTAACTGGCTGGAAGCCCATAGCTTTTGTTCTAGATGATTTTGCATTTAATATTTTAAATGGTAAACTTGGAGTGTTCAGCTGCATTGGGCAATATCCTTGAGATGCTGGGCTTGCTTGGGCTACTGAAACCTGTGGAGGTTTCTGCAACCTGTTACAGGCCTATGGAATTATTAAGATTGGATGTCTTCACCTCTCTGGGCATTTGATTGCAGTCATATTTTTCACTGTAATTAAGAGGAAACAGCAATGTTTTAATACATTTATGTGCCCCTTTCTTTCAAAAAAGTTTTGCTTTTTGGCTCCTTCCCCATTTTTCTCCCAATCCCCCACCCCACACACTCACAGAGCATAACCTCAAATCTCAGCACTTCTTTTCTTAGCAGCTTTGGGAAGTGGTTGAACATGCTGAAACTGAAATTCAAAGGGTACAAATTCCTGCAAGTGAGGCATGGACATTTACAAAATGTATGAACTGTGATCCAAGAAATCTCTGGCAACAGAGACATGCTTTCTTAAACGTGGTATTACTTAAAGTTTCTTTTGATACGTTATTTTACTTTAATGCATTTTCTCATGTGTTAGTGGAGTAGAAGAAACAGAGCAATATCTAGAAACAAACTGTCTTCAACAGTCTTCAGTTTCTAGTTATGCAAAATGTGTTTCTGCTGCGAAGATGCTATTTTATTTTTGTGATATTTAGTCTGGTTTCTAAAGTATGAGTATTTTGCACAGAGCATATTTAAATGTATGCATACTTATTAAGACATGTCAACATTTTATGAAGTAGTTTTGATATTACATTCTGCATTCAGACAGTCCTGCTGGGCTTTCTAAGGGCACAAAGGGGAAGTGGGAGGGGGTGGAGGCATTACTATGTGATCTCTGTGGAGAAACTATTGGATGGATGGATGGATGGTCTGCAACTGAAATTTCTTGAGGTATATAAGAACTGAGTAAAGATGGTCAAATGTTCTTTTAAACAAAAGAACAGTTTCCCAAGGATCTGGTTAACCCCCCCCCCCCCCCTTTTTTTTTTTCCAAAAACCTAGAAATATTGCTTTGTTTTCTAATGGTGCTTTCTAAGCTTCTGTTTTGTCCTCTGTAAGTCAGTGCCTCCTCTCCTGTCTGCAGCTATTACTTTTCTGTGGTGTGAGAGTCTCCAAGTGGAAGGTACTGTCAGCTCAGTTAACAGGGAGGATCACAGAATACACACTTGTCATCTGAAAGATGAAGGGAACAAAGAAGTATTTGAATTGGTCATTGAGGCAGTATTTCCACACCACCTTTTTTTATGTTTGCAAGTGTTAATTTTCAGCCTAAAACAGAATATTTTTGAGAGATGGAAACTGAATGTCCAAATGCCCAATGGTAGATTCCTTTTAGACTTTATCAGAGCAGTGGTGAAACCTTTGGACCTTACTGAGGGGCAGTTTTGGTAGGGTCTGATTCAGTTTATTTTGGAGGAGCTGAGTCAGGCCCTTAATTAAAAGACTTGAGAGACTTTTTAGTGCTAAGGAGACCAGTTGCCTGCAAAGAGCTTGCAATTATGCTCTGAATGTATCCCACACAAAGGCGTGTTTTGCCTTTACTTCAATGCTGCAAGTCAAACCATCACGTTCCAGTCACAAACAGTTTCAAAATTATCCATCCTCCTTTGCCATTTTATGGAGTGCTGCTAATACGATGGAATGGGCACGAGAAGACTTCCCTGTGCCAATTTGAACAAAAATGTTTTGGCTGCCTGTCAGACTGAAAATAGTAGGTGCTTACATTTTTAATCACAGCATGAGCAAGAGCTCACGTACACACACACACACACACGCCCCACACTTGCTCTGACGTGTGAATGTGGGCCTGGAGGTTTGTTGTTGACAGCAGGGTCACATTCAACAGTGGCTGTCCAATTAAACAAAAGTAGGCTACAGCATGGCAAACAAATTTTGCTCTGGGTTTCTGATCTATCAGCAGCCTTGCCAAAATGCCAGCTAGCTGAAAAGGAGATTTCATTCTTTCTAATGAAACATGCTGTGCTCACTTGTCTAGTGTGTGCTTTAGGAAGCAAATGCAACTGGTCCCCTTTCCTATGCACAGTTCCCCCTGTGCTGCTGCCTCCTGCTCCTCACACATTAAACAACTGCATTAGCTTTTTCCCAGCAGCTTTATGTATAGTTTAATATTTAAATTCAAGGAAATAACTTCTCTGTCTTACAGATAAGATATGCTGATTTCTGTGCAATTTGTGGTTACAGAAAAGCTACACTTTTGGGACGAGAGAAATCTAAAAAGAAGCATTGTGTCCTCCTAAGTATCCTCATTATTATCTTAAGAACAATTCCTTGCACTCATAGACATAAATCTATGTGTATGGGCTTAATGTCATAAGATTCTTCAGTAGTATAGGATGTGTACAGAAGGTTACTGGATTTTTTTTTGTTGTTGCCTAACTGCAAATGAAGTAGTGGCACTTCCTGCCACCATAATGTACAACTCCCTTCCAAGAGACCTGTTGTAGACCAAAACTCTTATGCTTAATACAGTAAATGAGAATCTCGTTAATTGAAATGATTCTTATTTAACTGTCGAGTATATCAGCTAATATAAAAAAGGCATGATCAGATTTCCCTGTGGCTTCCAGGCTCAGTTGTCTAATTTTTAAACTCTGAAAATTCAAGATGGGAAAGTAGATAAGGAGAAAGCATTCATGAACAGTCAATGATACCTAAAGATCTCACAAGCAGGGTCTCTCCCTGTGTGTGCTGAACAAATGATGCTTGTGGGGGATGGTGAGCAGTGACTAAGGAAGGACAGCAAGAACTTTCAGAGATTTAGTAACCATGATTTGTGTGGAAGTCTTGGAAGAACTGAGTCTGTCTAATCTAGAGAAATGAGTAACAACTTTAAGGTACATCCAACATGGTACGAGTGCAGAGGGAAAGGACCTGCCTTTGTCCCTGCCTGCTGCAGCAGTGTGGCTAAAACACAGCAAGGAGGTCTTATACTAGACATTAAAGCTGTTTTTCAAGGTATGTGTAGTCAAGTATTGTAATGGATTCTGTGCAGTCCCTGTGACTGGAGATTTTACACTTTTAGAGTCTCATAGAGAAATGGATTGATTACTCTGGAGGAAAGAGTATGGACTAAGCATCCTCTTGAGAAGCTCCTGATTGTGAACAGGGGTGTGACTTATGCCTGGCCTTCAGGTGACTGCCACAGCTGTTGCTACCAGAGCAAAAGGATCAAAGTCAGTTTGTCCCAGTTGTACCATAGATGTGTTTCCAAGTCAAAGAGCATCTTTAACACTTTCCTTCAGAAAGAATAACAAATACTGCTCAAAGTGACAGCCTGTAGCCAATGGTGGGTTTCTAGAGGTGACTGCAGCAAAGATCAATTTCTGTCTTTAGTGGAGGGGCTTTAACAGTTACAAGCAAATCAATTCCTAGTAAACATTGGTGATGTGGAAAATGTATATATCTAGGGGTCACCTTTCTGAATTGTTTTACTCCAGCAGGTGGGCATCCTTTTAAGAAACCTTCTAGTGCCTAGCTAAATTCACAGTGACAGCAAAATACAACACTCTGCTAGCTATTTACTTTATTGATGCTGGCTTCAGCTGATGCTCTTGAAGAGTCTTCCTGCAATTTTTTATAGGTCTGGATGGACCTTATCAGAATCATTGCAAAGCACTGTCCTATTTTGTTAAGTGCAGCATGTTCTTCAGGAATGTATTTTAATAAGGCTGGAGAAATGAAAACTTTGACTTTTTCTAGTGCTTTATGCTTAAGTCATGAAGTCACTGGCCTGTGATCAGACCGTTTTTTGGGAATGAGCTGCTGAGCTGTGAAGTTGGCTTAGCAACTTTACAGGTCAGTCTCGTAAGCAAATATATTCCTCTGTATTTTTTCTCTGGGTGAAAAAGGAATCAAAATACTTTTTTGTTTCTGCAAAAGGATGTCAGTTGTGGTTGGTTTTTTCCATGCAAGGGGCGGGGGGGGAAGAGAAAACCTTGAAAATTACTCCAAGAGAGAAGGAAATTTTTTTTATTTAACAGCTTTACAGTGATGTACCTGAGGTGCTTGCTGCTTTCCCATGACACTGTATTGCATTGCTCCTTATGCTTTTTTAGTGTGTTTCTTTGTCCTTTTTCTTTACCCAGGTCTCAATAGAGAAGGTGTTTTAACCTTCAGAGTCGTGCAAGGCATATAAAGTTACTGTTATACTTTTCCTGGGTTGCAAGCCAGATAGACTGTCCTGACTGATACCTATATATAATGTAAATTAGCACTTTGCTGTAGGGAAAAGCTGATCACCCCTTTTATTCTTCTAGTAATTTATATTAGGCTGTTGGCTCATCTTAAACCCAGATCTTAACCTTTTTCTGGACCCTCCCATTTCTACCCTCTAACTGCTACTTGTCTATTTACTGTTCTTTGATTATAAAAGTAAGGGCCCTCTATTTATTCAGTAGGCGTGGTGGCCCACTGGTTTATGTATATCAGCTTCCACATTGCAGCTTGGCTAAAAGCCCGTGGGGATGGGAATAGGACAGGATTCCCTGTCCATCCTCACCTCCCATCCCACATGTGGCTTGTGCAGTTGGCTGTCAGAGCACCCCTTCCTAATGCTCCCACAGCTGGACTGCATTGTAGTCTGGACTACATACTCCACAGCATACGTTGGTAACACATCATAGATTTCTGTTTAATTAGGATGCATATTTAAATACAATTTTTTTCCTGTCTTTATCTGAGAGATACTCAGTGGCTGTATGGTTGGGATGTGCTTTGGCACCTGACACAGCTCAACAGCATATCTGAAACTAGAGGCGAGAAGGAATAACAATCATGCCACTCTTTGGCACGACTTTCTAAACGTCCTCCTAAGCGAGGGTTTAGAGCACTACCTTTCTGCCTATATCAAGCAGAAAACAATCTGCTTCTTACCTTTATTCCCTGCTGATCTTGTTTCTAAGCTGTGGCTGTTTTGGAAAACAGAAACTTGTTTACAATGTAGAATGACCAGACATTATATATTGTACTCTTTCTCTGTGTGTGTGCATGTAAAGCTATTCATTGTGTTGTAAGTTGGAATTCTGATTAGTACTCCTTCATTAATGTGTTTAGAGAGCTTATGTTTCACACTGTGTTGTAGTGTAATGCCACAGGAAGGGTTTTATTATTTGTTGAATTTCCTCCTGAATAAACATAAAAATCCCAAAAAGGAACTATTACTGTACAGATAGGCAAGTGATGTTCATAATAAATATACCAACTGCAGGTCACATTCAGGTCACTATTTTACTGTTATTTTTTTCCTGACTTCAGGAATAAAAGATTATTTTAAGAAGCTTTTAAAATAATTTTCTTCTATTTCTTTCCCTTGTCACGTAGGGCTAGTCTACACGCAAGTTTATACCAAGAGCATTGAAAGTATTTTGGTGTTAAGTCTGCTTATAGATAGACTTTGAAGTCTTGCCTATCCAAGGAAAATTACTACTGATGGCCTGTGAGCAATGTATGCAGTTGAGATGGTAATGAACAAAACTGGTCTGCAAGTGTCAACCAGGATAAACCATCTTTTACTCCTTGCAGGAATTGTGGCTGAAATACAGTTAATCACAGAGATTTCTTAGTACAGACTTTACAATCTTTGTTTTCTAACTGCAGACATTTGAGGGTGCTCTGCTTTTCCCATGAGTGTTGCCTTCTACTTCCTCTCATGTTGTTTGAGAAGTGTTAATGGTCTCCAAAGCCCTTGGGTCTTTCCAATGCTACACCAATGGCAGACTGGGAGGGAGGTGATGCTCCTGGCTCCACAGGCAGACATCCCACAGCTGATAAGAACCATGTTCCCTTGAGAGAGCACGCACATTTATCCATTTTCTAAGGTTGCTCTGGCAACCCAGGTATGCATGAACAAAAAATATGGTTATTTCTTGTTAGACATATTTGGTTGCCTTGGTAACAAGAGAATAATTCATCTGAAATGCAACTGGATAGGATAATTGATATATTTTGAGGAATGCCTACAGGCAATAATAGGGATTTGTCTGCCACCAACTGTTCCAAACTTCAGAAAAAATAAGGTTAGGCTCTGAAATAGGAACAAGTGTGTTTTCTGTGAGTCTGGATGTAGAGGTAATACTGTTCTTCCTCGTGCCTCTGAGGGATCCTTGATGGACTTCTTTGCAACTTTAGTGCAGATCAAACTGCATCTATGATTTCTTTTGAATATTTATTTTACACAATCCAAAGAGTTTAGAAAACCTCTGAAGTAATGAGCTCCCACTATTGTTTGGTTACTTTGTTCTATGAATGAAATGCCTTGCAGCAATCTTGGAGGCTCCTGTACAGGAAATTCAGATTGACACTGATGACTCATTATTGCAGATACTAATGACTGACTACCAGGCTTTAAAGGCATTAAAGCCCCTGGTTGCTAAGCTGGCTCACTGTACCCCAGTCTTCATGGAAAATTTAAGAATTTTCATCATCCAGTATTTGATGTTTACTTAAATGGCCTCATGTTTTCAACGCCTTGTTAACTTTCTTCCAACCCCTGTGCAGGACACAGTAAGACCTACTTCCCAGTGAGTGAGAGGTTAAAATCTGCTCCATGTTCATCTCCTTCTGCACAAAGGCTGAAAGGAAGGGGTGTAAGAATGGCATGGGAAAACAGATGGGAAAAGTGCCTGTGGGAAGACTGAACAGATGACCCTGGGGTCCTGAGACTTGCTGGGTACATACTGAAGCAAAGCTCTATCTGACTTCATAGCTAGTTAATTTTCCTCTTGTAACACCAACCTTTTCAGAGCCATGATTTTCCTGCTAAGCTGTTCTGCCTTAGGCTTTTTTCTCTCACCTGACTCAAGAATCTGTCCTTCCATGACTGGTGTCTTGTCTTCTCCCAGTAACTTCTTCTGCTCCTAAACAAGATATAAAGCTGGCAACAAACTTAAACAAGGAATGTTTAGACTGGTTTTAAGGCTGTTTATGTGAATTCACCAGAAGCTTGACAGTTTAATAGCATTTCTGGAATATAATATCAATTATCCTTGACATTTTATTAATTTCACCTTTTTCATTCAGGATATGGAATCTGATACCAAGAAAACTCTCTATTCATTTTTAAAGCTAGCTCTGAATCAGGCAGAGTTCACAAGGATATCTGTTTTCCTGGAGAGGAAAACTATAACTTCTCAAAGTTTCCTGGGAATATAAATTCCAGCAGTGACAGATCACAAGGTCAATATGATTAGAAAAAGGAAGTATTTACTTTATTATAGCAAGGCACCAAATGGTGTATGTTTTCACCTTGAGGACCCTAGAAGGAAAACGTTTCGAGAAAAAGAAAGTTAGAGCCCTAATGAAAGCAGAAATACTTTTCATTCCCTCAAGACACTGTTTATTGTGTTAGTATACAATCCATCAATGCAGTAAATAGAGTCAATAAATAAGGTAGTCGTCTAACATACTTCAAGATTTTGTGCTATGGGAAATATGGCTCTCTTTCTAGCACAAGACAAGATCTTTCTTTAGTCACAGACAAGGACAGTCTGAATGGATAATGTCTGTACTTGAATCCTCATAATGCAATTTGCAACTGGTCAGCCATTGAAAATCCTTCTAAATTTATCTGTGCAGTGCTATAAACTACATGAGCCTGCAAACTTGTGACTTTTAGAATTCACAGGTAACTTCTCAAGCCATGCAAATAGGTAATATTCCTTTATCAAGGAAAATGTTCGGTTCACTCTGGTTGAACAATTATGAGTATTAACTCTGTAAACAAAAGTAATAAAAGAAAGTATCTCAGTTGATGAATTCTAATACTAATGCAGTAGATGGTGGTATATTAGCTCTTGTTAACCTCTCTATTATTGTATCTGATCATTTGAACTCTATTTTCCTGCAATAAATAAGCATGTTAGACTTCAATTTTCCGGTAGGAAAAAAATGTACTTTTTCTTAGTTGAGATAAAAATCTCAATCTAAAAATACTCAGGGTTTTCCTTGTTTAATCTGGCCCTGGCAATCTCTATGGACGTTTACCTTGACTGTTTGTATGGGAATGAAAACTGGAGCATCTTATCATACAGAAATCATATCCTGAGAAACTATATTGTTGCATAAAGCTGAAAACAACTGTTCTCCCTTCCTCCCTTGGCAATTTCAGAAGAGTTCCTGACACCCTAACAGCTGTCCAGCTGGGCAGAATCATGTAAAGCTAAGTAGCAGTAGACCAAGTTTCAGTTATCTTAGAAAACATTTGACATACTGTTGCAGGCTGTGTTACGGTCTTCTTCACTACATTTTTGGTAAATTTTAATTTGCAAATGGACAGTTTTAACACTACTTTCAATTTATCCTTTCTCTGAAGGAGCGTGTAATTGATAATGCTGGGATATACGGTATGCTAAGTTGTAACAACATACCTGTTATTTTGTCATTGTCTTCCCCATCTAATCTATTTGAGAATGATTACCAATTTCTGTAACAACCTCTTACATAGTATGGAGTTTCCTGGGAAGCTGGTAAGGCTACAACTTACAGAAACTTACAGCTTCTTCAAAGGTGAATAGTAAAACAGTTATTTTGAAGTTTGGTTGTAGTGTCTGCCTTTCTTATCTCTCACAGTGGAAAAAGCCCCTGACACTCTATGGGGATTCTCTTCAAAGACAGTGGAACATGATCCACACATGAAATTGTAGCCTTCATTGAATTATTAAAGGTCTGCTGTTTTCTGGCAGCAGGGTCAGAAATTTTCAGTCCTACTCCATATTTTACCTTTCTAGGCTTTCTGTCTTACTACAAAATCTGCAGCTGGCAAAATTCAATATAGTCTTTGAAAGGACTCCTGAGCACTGTTATAATTGTATTGTTTTCTTTCTTTGCTTTGGAGATGCTGTAAAAGGAGGAACTGGGACAAAATTTAAAAAATTATTAAAACAAAGTCAAAGGTGGCAATTTGAAATGAGAAACTCCTTGTCTCTTTTCCAAACTGCTTTCAGTATTTCCATCTTCCCCTTACAAAAGCTGTACATTTCTTTAGTATCAAGAGAATGGTCTCCATTATTTTGTGGTAACTGGTTTCTGTGCATTAGAGATAGGAGGAATTCACTTGCGCTTCAAGGATTTTTTCTACAACACTGCAGAGCAAGAACTGTAGAAAACATCCTGCTCATGGTTGGCCTACTTCTGGAAGTTCAGCTCTGTTTAAAAAGAATATACAGTGTGACAAAATTAGTCCCATACTAACCATATAATTAGGAATGTAGCTCTAGAGGGTAACTTCTGAATCACTGGAAATGCTATAGCCAGTCAACCAGGTTACATAAACTCTTCCAACAGCTGACTGAGTTCTGTTTGAATCTAGCTTTGCTTTGTAATTTTCTATTTGTGCCGAAAGGCTGTGCTGGGGCCTTCCTGCTTTTAAGTCTACAGGGATGATCCTCTATCCCAGCTGACCTCTTATGTGTTCTTTGGAAATTTATTGCTAGTTTATTCAGCTCATTTTTGTGCTAATATTTTATTTTTTTCATGGCTTCTCTTCCTTTGTTTTTTCTCTTTTACCCCTACTGCCTGACTGTGTTTTATAGACAGTATATCTCTTGGTCATCAAGCTGTTAGGCAAAATGTGTGCTACTCCATAGGATATCTGCTGTGTATTTCCCTTCTCAGTTCAAACTGGGGAGCGAGTTGCAGTATGTCATGGCTTCCTTCTATCTCTCATCTAAGTTGCCTTCCCGTGGAAACTGGGACATAAAGGAGAAAGAAGAAAGTAAGGCCTTATGTGGTCTTGCCCTCATGTGGAACTGGGACATAAAGAGGAAGAGCTTGCAAGCTAATGACATGAAGCATGCTTTAATATCCTGCAGTACAGCTACAACTTGATTTTCTTTGAAAGATAAGGGGATGGTGATACTAATACATAGCACCTGCTCTATCTGGAGTTCATGTTCTTCAGACACAGAATGGATCAGCTAGATCTCCCTAGTGCTTTGTAAGTAATTTTAATAATTTTCTGCGTCTCCCCAAAAATCTTGCCTAATAGAATTCTCGTCTACGTTCTGACTCTTTCACATCTGAATTATATTGGTAGTTCATCATTGTTCAGGAGCCTCCATCCATCTCAGGTTTTATCCATCTTTGGTTGTTATCAATAGATATATTTATAGCAAGAATGCTTGACCCACATGTTTACCTTGTACTTGGTACAAATGACTTTTTCGTCCCATATGTCACACTTCAGCTTTTAATGTCCTTCAGCTTTGTTTCACATCTCAAGGTTTCAGCACATCTTCCTCTATGTTGGAGCCCTTATGCTCTGAGAGAACAGGAAATTTTAATGCTGCAAACACATTTTTGCATCATATTCATTTAAAAAAATAGGAATCAAACTTATTCTAAGAGAATATGAGACATTACCTATTAATTACCCTTCATTTCTAGGCTTCTAATTTTGATGTAACCTCCCCTTTAGCTAGTTCTTCTCCTAATTTATAATCTAGTATTATATAATTCTCTAGTTTCTGACTTAATGATTCCTCTCTCATGCTACATAATTAAGTATTTTTACCGATGTCCAGGTAGATTGAATCAGCTGCCTCTCCTCAGTCTTAATAATTATTTACTTTCATGTTTAGTCTTGCTTGTTCTACTTTTAGTAAACCTGTGAGGCATTTCTTTCCACTTCCTCCCATGTCTTTAATTATTCTTTCCATCAAACTTTACTGTAAAAAAATTGTGTGCAGTTGTGGTCATAATAATGATCCTCTATTATATTTATCCTTTGACTGTATGACCTCTTGGAAGATTTGTCAGTGAATTCTACTGAGCAGACCTGCAACTTCAGAAGCTATTTCTTTTTGAGGCTTTAGAATAACCCAGACTTTTGCAAGTTGGAATGTATGGAGGCCTTCAGCTTCTTTCTGCTCTAACACAGTACTTGTGGTTCTTATTTTTGTTCCGTTTAGCCATTCTTCCAATACATCCCACTCAGTATTTCCAGGATACTTGAGTTAACTGACACAAAAGCTCTTGGGTTTTGGTTTAAACTGTAGTTGTCTTTAATCTCTATCCTATTCCACCAAAATTTCAGTTCCCATCTGTACTTTATTTTTATTTATATTCTTGAGCATTTCATTGCTACCTTTTGGAATGTTTCTGCATGGTCTAACTCTGTTTGACTTCCCATAAAATGGCTAGCAGAATTATTCCCATAAGGTTTTGATGTCAGTAATTTTCAGATTTTACCTCTTAAATGCCTGTCAAAAGAAAGAACATGGCATCAAAACAGCACTTGTTTGTTTCTGGTCAGAAAGGTACCACATCAGATCACTGAGTTTTATCTTCTTGGATGCTGTGTTGGAAGTGGTAATATGTTGAGCCCTTCCCCTTCTCCTTCCCCTTCCCCTATAAACAGGAATTTCTTTTTTTTTGGGGGGGGGTGGTGGCTTGGGTGGAAGATGTGTTTTTTGCCTAGTATCAATTGTGGCCCAAATCACAAACCTTTAAACAAAAGGGAAGAAAAAATTAGTCAAATTTGTTGGTAGATTTTTGCTATATGTATTTGGGTTCAGTATATATTAAAATGATTTCTGAGGTAACTGTATCCTGATTTTTCATGGAAAACCAACTAAACACAGGAGAAAAATTAAGGGCATGATTTTTTTCTTAAATCACAACTAAAGCAAGATTGACACATTAGTCATTGTCTGAGATGGAGATAACAAGAGGAAGAAAGACATGACAGTCGTACGGCTATGTGATCAGGTTGGGAACAAAAGCTTTTACTTGGTCTCAATCCATCTTGCTCCAGTTTGGGACTTTGAAGACGATGAAATGGCAAAATTTTCCCAGTATAAGAAAATTGTCTGCCCAGTTCCAGTTATCTTATTTGCATCCCTATCCAAGCCTCAGAATTAACAGAGTTAATTTTGAGGCTATGGTTCCTTGGTTTACGTCTGTTACCTGAGAACGTATGCTGGTTTTGGTTGAGGTTGGGTTAATTTTCTTCACATTACTGGTGTGGGGCTGAGCTTTGGATTTGTGCTGGAACCAGTGTTGGTAATTCAGGGATGTTTTAGTTACTGCTAAACAGTGCTTACGCAGAGTCGGGGCCTTTTCTGCTTCTCACACCAGCCATCAGTGAGAAGGGTGGGGATGCACAAAAGGTTGGGAGGGGATGCAGCTGGGACAGCTGACCTCAACTGAACCCAGGGATATTCCATGCCATATGGCCTCATGCTTGGCAATAGAACTGTGGGGGGAAGGTTGTCTGGAGGCCACTGCTCAGGGACTGGGTGAACATTGATTGGTGGTGAGCAGTTATTTTCATTTGCATCACTTGTCTGTCTTGGGTTTTATTTATCTTTGTTATTTTCTTTTTTATTACAATTTTGAATTATTATCTGTAAAATTTTATTTCAATTATTAAACTGTTTTGACTTGCAATGCATGAGTTTTTTCACTTTAACCCTTCCAATTCCCTCCCCCCATCCCACTGGGGGAGTGGCTGTATGGTGCTCAGCTGCCAGCTGGGGTTAGAACATGCCAGCCCCTTGGCACAGTCCAAAGGGACCTGTGAAGACACAGGAGGAAAAAGATGCAACCCCTACCCAAAGACCTCAGAAATTATTGAGGGAAGATTTATTGAGCAATGTGTTTAAATGAAGTTTTAAGATAGATACATGCACACAGGTGTTGGAGTGGTGCATAAATTATCACAAAGGCTTTATTTCTGCAAAAGGGCAGATTTTAATTTACATCAATAACAGTCAAATAGCTGGTGAAATGAAGGTCAGTTTTTTGAGCTGAGTCATCCGAAAATGAAATAAACAGGCCAAGGTGCTGTGGAATAGGGGGCTCATCATGGTGGGGTGGCAGAGCAAGGACAGGCAGCCAGGGCCTGTCCCACTGCCCCTTCCCTGGACACTGGGCACATCCCTGGGGATGGGCAGAGGCCCTGCTGGGATGTGAGCTGGGCTCGGTAGGGCTGATGCCTTGGTCAGGCTAGGAGGAGCTGGAGATCAGCAGATTGTGGCAGCCCCAAGGGGCTGATATGGGGTTCTGAGCCATGGGTGGGGTGTGGGGAGCCCCAGGAGCTGGGCAGCGACAGTCAGGCTCGTTTGCCCTCAGGGCGGTGAGGGACATTGAGCCTGCTTGTGTGACCACCCTAGGCATGCTTATTTGGGTATAGCATTCAGACAGATACTGTATATTTGAAATATAAAGTAAAATTGGGTCAGTTCAGTCCTATAAATGTAATTTATGTAGTTTAGCCATCAGAAATTGGTGTAGTTTCCTGACCTCAGAGTGATATAGCACTAAGACTCATCTAGGTTCAGAAACTCACATGCAAAGCCTCTGATCTGTGGTAAAAGCTATTAACAATTTAAATGAAATATAATCAGGATTTGGACACAATGCCATGGAAGTATGAGTAAGACAGAAGCTCCAATTACAGAAGCCTGTATTTAATGTTGTAACTTAGAAATATGTTATTCTAAAATTGAACATAAGAGCCATATAGTTCAAACAAAATTATTTTCCTTGCTTATAAGGATCCCAAATTTCATGAACTTCAGGCCTATCTTGTTATAGTTTTTGATTTCTCAAGAAAAAAGTGAAGAGAATGAGAATTCTTTTGCTTCCTCTTCTTGATACACTTTATCTTGCTTGGCTTTGAGTTAAGACTGTGACATTCAATTAGGTGCTAAAAATGTACTCAGTGATTTGACGCACAAAGAAAAAAATATGAATAATTTCACATAAAAATACAATTCCTGCAAGATTTCGAGTCCCCACTTAATACTATATGGCAGTCTTTTTTCTTTTGCCCCTCTCCTGCAAAGATTTTGATGGGGAAATTCATGTATTAATTTTACCTGTAAATATAGGTATTAAACATAGCCAGAGGAGGGAGCCTCTAATTGTCCTATGAGCACAATGAAAACCTTTTGGGAATTATAGCAAAGTGAGAAACTTTTCAATTAAAGAAAAAAGCAAGCAAACAGAGGCCTTTGTTGATTCCTATAGCTTTTAATGGAAAAGCCCTCCATCTAAGCACATTTATTGTAATTATATTTTTCAGTGACTCAGTGCCATGTCTCCGTGAAATCCAATCCATGAAATACTTGCAGCTGGTGCAGCAAATGCTGCCTATACTGCCAAAAACCTCTTTCTGCCTTGAGACCAGGGCCTTTCTCCTTCCCGTGTCACAGCAGAAAAGTGCTGGTCCTTTTCAACTCAGGTTTGCTTTGCTTCTCCCCTCCTTTTGTTTTCCTTTCTGGCCTTTTCCTTCTTGCAGGCCTGTCCTGATCACAAGTCACACTGCCTACTTTACGTGGCAGTCGGTTCGGGTGGGGAGCCTGGCTGTGGGCGCCGTGCAAGGGAGAGTGGTGAGATGGAGGCAATGTTAGTATCAGCCCAGAGAAACATCCATGGAAGCAGTTCACAGGAGGATTGTGGTCATCTAAGCCAGTTCACTCTGCTTTGAAGAGTGCAGACACAGTGTTCTCTTCACGTCCTGAAAATGATCTAATCTATAGCTGATGGGCAGTCACTGCAGCTGTTGATTCCTCTTTGAGGCTTTACCCAGTCTCCCTACATGCTGCAAAATATAGTATTTGAGCAAAATATTACTTAAAATTACATACATCAGAGTAATTCAGAGTGTATGTGTACTTTCTCATTATTGTAGCATCCTGTATCTTGAAATTGCTACACCTAAATAACCCTAGATCATGTTCCTTTCTCCTGTGGCTTCCTGAGTCTGGGTAGAAAACTCACAAAACCATATAAAATAAAAAAGTTAGAAAAGTCTGAAATTTTAGAATAGTCTGAAATCTTTCAGAACAATCTGAAAAGATTGCCTACAGGTTTGAAATTGTTCCTCTCTGTGCATGGCTTGCAGTGGTTCAATACTTAAAAACCCTCTATTTCTTGTTTTGTTAAACAAACCATTCATAACTATCTTAATGTATATAATTATGATTCACTGAGCAGCAGATGAACAGAAGCCTTCTACAAACTGGATAAAAGGAGTCCTTCAGTCCTTCCTCACCACCACATGAATGACTTCCAGCAAGAATGAGCAATTACAGCTTAAGCTAAGGATTAAGACACTGTTATCCAAAGATGTAACAACTATTATTAAGGGACTGGTATTCAGGGTGGATTATAATCTTTACCAGTGAATCCACTTTTTTGCCTTCATTTTGTTCTACAGTTCCCACACACGATTAGTTGTTTTAATAGCAATTTGTATTTGATTACTACCTGGGTCTAGTCAAAGCCTTAGCATGCCGTGAAAATTTTGTGCAAAGATTCCCTCCATCTGCTCCTGAACACTTTCCATTTTCTATTTGACTGGCAATATTTTCCAGGGTTTCTTCTTGCATGTGAGAGACGTGATAGAGAAAACAGCTCTCAAAACTTCCAGAGGAAGCATTAATTTAACACTTGTTCATTTTGAGATTACAGGTGCCTGTTTAACTTCCACCACATGTGGTTTTAGTTTCCTTTCGTTTAATTTGTTTTAAGAGATATATCCAAGACATAATGTTCAAATCCAGACCTTGGGTCTTTCCAGAAAATGCAGCTCAGTGTTTTGCTTTATTCCATTGCTGAAACAAAATACTGTTTTCCTGAGTAACATGTGAATAAGGGCCCTAAGGATTAGATATCAAATATATAGCTTCAAAAGTATGCAGTACAACTAAGTGGTAGTTTTACTTCATTATAATTTTTTTCCTTTCTTTCATTTTCTAGCATTATATCTCAAATAAGCAGGTATGAACTGGTTCTCAAATGCAAATCTCTTCTAGCTGCTGTAGATAATCAGGCTTCAGATAAAAATCACAGCACTTCTCATTTTTATCCTCTAAATCTGTCATCTGATCTTCATATGCTTAAAATTCAAAATTCAGCTCCTTTCAAAGGTCCAGTTCGATGTTCTCAGTCTGTTGCCAGTGTTGCAAGGGTTGCAAGCCTTTCACTGTAGGTTGATTATGACCATTTTGCTCAGCTGGTGACAAATATCAATTAGCGCATGCTCTCCCCTAGATGATATGCCTCTTGAATGTAAATGAAAGGAAGAAAATAGGCATTAACATTTCACTCTGTCCTCTTCTGAAAGCACTGTATGAACATGTTTGTGCACACAGGCATGAACTGCCACTGTCTGTTTCTCAAAACTCACTAGAATTATCTTAGCATGCTGCACTGCAGACAAAGCTTTTCAGTGTTCAGTTCTCACCAAAGTGTTTTCCTTCCTTGGCCCCCAGCCACAGATTAATAGCCTGTAAGTAAGCTTGCTCTCAAAAATGTCAAATTTAATTGAAAAATGAAAGCAGAAAATAAAAAGTTGTCTGGCATGGCTCCTCTAGATCTCACTCTTAATAGCTTTGCAGGTTTCTCTGTTTCATGGACCAGCTCAGTGTTGCAAGGCTAGGCCCTCACTGTCCCCACTGCAGCTTCTGTCTGGAGTCCCTGGGGCATGATCCAGCCATGGTGATATCAGAGAAACACAACAAGGTCCACTTCTGGCTCGCAGGCTGCATAGAGCAATAACAGGCCTTTTGTCACCTCCTTCCCCTGCCTGCATTGGCAATAAGCTGAAGAAAAGCAATAGCATGAGCTGTCACCTGGCTAAGGCCAATGGGCTGCCATCTACATCTTGTTATTTCTAGGCCCAACACTGTGCATCCCACGGAGAGGTGGAATGAAAGGTGCAGGGCTCTTAAAGGAGACTCTGGGTAAGTGAGCCAAAAGTTTTCCTAATAAAGAATTAAGCAGGAAGCATTTGGTGTAGAGCATTCTGGTTTGCTGTGCTTTGTGTGAATCAAAGGGAATTGTGAAAGAGCTGGATGTCTGTCATGGCACGCTAGGAATCTGAGAAAGTGATGATCCCAGCTCACCACATAACTCGAGAGCTGGGAGGTACCAGTCCCCTGGTCTACAGAATTGCCTGTCTGGTCAGTTTTACTGTGTGCCTCTGAAACTGGTAGGAATGTCTAAACCACAATTCCATTCTTGTGTGAATTTACTGAAAAGCAGGACACTGAGGTTTTGGCTCAAGTTCATGCTGAGAAAAAAACTGTTGAAGCAAAGCATTCTGTCTAGGAAGCAACTGTTTATAGCTGTTATGGATGTGCACCCGCCCCAAGTTCTGTTTGATAGATAGCATATGCCCTCAGTTTTCAAAGCTTTCCAATACTTTTCTTTGGTTTTGAGTCCAGCAGACTAAAGAAATCTTGTATCTTACAGGAAGAAAATTCATGGTTGTAGAAACTTGGTGTTATGGCAATAGTACCTTGACGGAAGAGTGCCATCCTGTCCTGGGAGGGTCTCTTCAGGTGGGAGTTTGTCTGGCTGCTGTATTTGGGTGCCAGCAGAACCCAGGTGATCCCCATTTCTGGCCTACAGGTAGAAAACTGTTTTGATCTAGAGAGCAGCATAGTGTTGATGATTATCCGTTCAGAGGATGCACACACATAAGGCATTTCAGTGTTGGGTTTTTGCCTGTGACATCTGAAAGAATTTTTACCATTTCTCTTCTGTGTTTTATCTTGGAGGGAGGTAAAATGCGGCAGAGAAACAGCTGCAGCCAAGTTAAAAAAACTGAGTTCTCAGTCCAGTGCAGGTGTGCAGTGAGTCCTTGGTGTTTATGTGTCATAGACTTTTTCCTGCCTTCACACAGTGCTACAAAATTGCAGATGACAAATTTATATCAGGAGCCATTTTTAGAATTTATTACTAGCCTATTTACTGATGAGTATGTTGTTCAGTACAGATAAACTTCTAAAACACTAAGACTTGTGCATTTGGGGAATTCATTAAGAAAAGTGTTAATTTCCTTGGAATAGATTTTTAAGTATATATTTTTTTTTGCTGCTCCACAATCTGATAGCTGTTCTCCATAAAGAGATAAGAACACTTAGTACTGGCAAATGAGATCACTCTTAAGTAATGCATTCAGAGATGTAGTCTAAATTTTCCTCATGATTTCCATGGTTTGGCTCTGTTCCAGACAGACTCTTCCCCAGGCAGGCCTGTGGGAGAGTGAAAGACTATTTGTATTGAGAACCAAAACTGGAGAAGTAGGGAGGGTCCTCAGCAAGTAGCCTTAGGACTTTCTCTTGCTATAGCAAGAGACTTGCCTTGACAGGAAACAGGAGTTGTAGGACATTTTTGGTGGATGGAAGAGTGCCACAACAGAGATAAGGTGCTCACCCATGTTCTGTATTCTCCAGCTGTATGATGGAGTGCTAGGCTGCTCCCCCCAGGAGGAAATACCCCAGGAAAATACCATCTTCCTTTAGGACTGGAGGCTGTGCTGATTAGTGACTAGAATAAGAGTGGGGATAATGAAGGTCTCTTCACAACTCTTGTCATTCATTTACCTTGGGCTAATTGCCTCACCTTCCTTATTCCTGAATTTCCTAAGCTGTAAATTGTCAACAGTCATACCTGTGACTTTACAAAGTCCTTTCACAAAGTTAAGCAATAAAAATGGAGTAACATCCATGAGACTAGTCTAGGACTTCCATCCTGTAGATGCGTATTGTTTTCCCCAAGCATGCCAAACAGCTGCAACCTCTAATGGAGTCCTTTTTTTTGTTCTTTTCCATGTGTAACATTTCTTCAAGAAGAAGGTTTTCAGTGTTCACTTCTGTTTAGCTCTGAATGTTCGAGCCTCTGTAGGTGTTACTCCTCTCTGACTCAAGGGTGGTATGCTGAGTGTTGCTAGGAAAATCAGGTTTCTGCTTTCTGTTTTTGTCATAACAGTTTAAAGCAGTTGATCTCCAGGTTTCCTTTGTGAGAACAGGAATCAGACTGCACCAGCAACACTTGTGATGCAGCACTTTTTCACAGACGGAGAGAACCTAGTGCAGACTCCCAAGCAGTCGTCATGGAAAGCTTTGCATTTCCAATCACTTCTAAGAAATTCTGTATTCCTATCAAAGCAAACAATGCAGCCAACATTCAGCCTTAGTCTCCCCATATTGGGGGAGAGCTCGCTTTACACTTACAAGATTAGGATCACTTTTACAGAGGTTTGTTGGAAAGGGTGGGAATACTATCTTCAGTAAAATAATCATCCATCTTAAAGTAGAACTAGATAGAAGCTGGAAAACAGCACACAAATGCTACAAAAGACAAGTAAAACCAGGTTCCTGGAGAACAGAATGTATTTTCAAAGTTACACTGAAGGGCATTTACTGCCTACAGATAATTTTCAATTTTAATGATTTCATAAAGGCCATGAGAACAATCTTCAGACTTTGTAGAGAAAAACCCAGTATGCAATCTCTTCACAGATTGGGGGAATAACTAAATAAAATCAATCTACATGACCTCCCTCCAAAATTTTTTAAGTGTCAACTACCCTAAAATTAATTTGCAGTCCAGCTCAACATTTGGTTTGTAAAGAGTCTGTGATTGATTCTAAATGGATGTAAATAGTTACTTGAAATTAGTAATTGTTTCCTAATGAATGAGGCATGCAGCTGACTGAGACAGTGAGGGATCTCCCTAGTGTTAACCAGGTGACAGCTGTAGAAACAGATGCAGTTTCAAGGTGTCATTTCAAGAGATAATATGGTTATGAGTCAGGGTAACATTTCGTAGTCAGCAAGCGCACTGATACATCTGTATGTTTGGAATTCTGGGACAATGTGAAATCGACCTCTGAAGAAGCAGTTCTGGATCATTAGATGTTGAGGATAGGAGCTGTAAGGAGCATTTTAGTTTGAGCTCTCTCAATTATCAAGCAAAAATCTCGTAAGAGATCAGTGTTTCCTTTGGGTTACAATTAATATTGGTTTTTATCAGTATGTTGGACACATAAAGATTTGAAATCTCTTTCGAAATTGCTGGTTGCAGTAATAGCTACTTTCTTTATTAATTATTGGAGAAATAATGAATTAACTTCTCTTGAAGCTCTTTAATAAGGAAGTACAAGCTGTCTTTGAAGTACTAGCAGCCCTGTTGTTCCTGTGTTATTCTGGCACATGTAATTATCTCTCTCCAAGGCTTTAAGCCATTATGTTTATCAAGAAAATCAGCAAATAAGTCAAAGTACAACTCTAAAACTGATGCAGCCTTGTCTGCAATGCAGGAAATAGAATTCTGCTGCTCTTTTATGGCACAGGGGGGCATCCAAAATCAATCTTCAGCCAAATCATATGAGTTTTACCAATAGCTCAACTAATAGTAAATTATAGACAAAGGTAAATATACATGAAAGTAGAGGAAGAAGTCCCAGATTTCAAATCTAATATACTTCTGCTGTAACATGTTCCAGTCTGAAAAAGAAGTTTGCCAAAAGAACTAAATGAAAACAAATTACTGCATTACTCTATAACCCAAATGGAAACAGTATTTACAAATCTTCAGGTATTCATAGGGGAGAAAGTGTTCTTCCTGCTAAAGTGGAATAATGAAACAAAACAAGGATAAATGATGTTCTTCGAGAAAACTCTGAATTCTTGTCTACATGTAATGGTTTTTCCTTTTTAAAAAAAAAAAAAACTTCAAACCTACATTATCCCATTTTTTTTCCTGTGATGACATTAGTAGTTTTAAAGAGTCTGTCCACTTTGTTTACATTGGGTTAGTTCCCAAAGAATAAGAGAGAGATCCATAGAGTCCTAGACTTTCTCAAAATACTTGTGTACCATTCTGGTTGCAACATCCATCCAATTTTTCATTCTGGGACATTTTCCGTTCTTGGTTTTCTAATAGAATCTGCTGTATTTATCAATCTCATAGTCAAATTCAAAGATTGTGTGATTCCTCTGATACCATCTCATTGTGCATGTGGTTTTAACGATTTCTTCACCAATTTCATGTTGTTTGAAGGCACCACTGACCCCTGTAAATCAGATAGCTATTACTACAATCCGGATAAGCATGCATACTCTTGCAGGATGGGTGATGGTCCGTCTAGCAAAGTATCTTTTCCCAGCATTCTAAAAGCTTTTCATACTCATACATTCTTTCTTTTGCTGAAGTAATAAGGATGATGAACACAGGGCGCAGGACTGCCTGCAAAATGACAGTAAGCAGCAGAGGCTGTGGAACAGCAGGATCTGGAAGGCCCTTTGGCTCCTTCCCTCTCTACTGAAGGCTCCCTTTCAGTAGAGAGTGTTGTCTGTCATGACCTAATTGTTGCTCCTGAGAGTTATTTGCTGGTTTCAGACCAGTTTAGTGATTTTTTTTTTTAAGTGTGAGGGCTGTAGTCACTGGTGATAATGCTGTTTAAAACAGTTCACTGCCCTCATTTTTCTATCACCAAGTGCTACAAAGGAGACAAAGTGACGGATTTGCAGGACTGTGATTCCAGTGAAACACAGAGGTCACTGATGGGACCTGGTTACCAACCCTCCAGTGTATTCAAGTGCTTAACTCCCACTGAAGTCATTTGCCTATTTGTTCTTATGAAATTCCACAGCATAATCTAAAATTAAACTTCTGATTTTGTCTGTAGGGGAAGTTAATTAGCAAATCTCAACTTGCCCACCAATATCACTTTCATTTGGTGCTAAGAGCAAGTTTAGCACTCAAGTCTCTTGTTGTTTTTCCATAGCAAACAGTCTCTGCTTATTATCATATTAAAGGAATGCCACTGGTTAAATCAAGCAATGAATATAAATAGCTGTATTACTGCCATCAGGCATCAGTGTTTATTTAGTGGATGTGAATCATGCGTGCCTCTTTGATCTGGCTTTGACTAAGCCAGTGCTGTTTTCATACAAAAAAGGTTATTTGCAAACACTGCAAGAGTATGTATATATTAAACATGGAACTAATCAATATGGAAGGGTCTTTGCTACTTTGACAACCCTGCGTGCTGCCACGGTGCCTTTAAGTGTTTTGAATTTCGCTGTGAGTACCTCAGTCCCTGAAGACACTTGCAGCTCTTTTCTTTGGACTAGAGAAGATGAAGATTGAAATCGGGCCCCACTGAAATCAGTGGCCATATCACTCCCAGGTCCCTGCAAAGGGCACATATCTGGCAGCAGGGAGGACAAAAATAATCAAGGACAACACCGATTTATTTGTGGACTGGTTTGATTACAGTGCATGCAGGAGAGTATTTGAAAGAGAAATTTGTTGGTGCGCAATTAGATAAGCAGATAGACCTACTTGTGCTCATTACTCACGCTGAACTTTTTATTACATTTTGCTAGAGCAGAGCTGTTGAATTTTAAAACTGAACCCACATGCCTTCCCTTCAACAAACTGTATGCAGACTATTGTGTGCATTGGAAAAGCAAATGATAACCCATAGGTACTGCCAAAGTAATGTTATCGCAGTCATTGTGATAAACAACTTAGAATGAGACTCATTCTGATGCCAAACATTAACCTGGGCAAAATAGCTGACAGGAATGGTGTTTATTCAATCATGGGTCATGACTGACCTCAAATGCTCTCCATTGAGGGAACCAGGCATGAGAAATAAGTGGAAAAATTGTAGAAATACCCAAATTGTTAGGTGATTTCTGAGTCCAAAATGTGCCCCCATCCCTTCCTCACTTTGTTACTTCTACTATAATGCAAGGTCATACATAAGTTTTAGGATTAAAAGGAAAGACAGACCTCAAGAGTTTGGGCGAATTTTGTCTACGCTCCTAAATTTGTAGCAAAGTTGGATTAGTTTTGCATCATTTGGAATTTCTTTTTTACGACTTAATGTCATTTTTAATGTTAATCTTCCTTACGTTTATAGGGTGTCTGCATTATAGGTGTTGCAGAAAATGAGTTTTATTTATTTAAAATAATTTGGAATTATTACTGTACTAGGAAAGCATAGTGGACCAGTGAAATTTACTTTTCAGTCCTGATATTTTGTAATCAAGTGAATTACATTTTATCTAACCTAAGGAAAAGGGTGAGAATTTTAAAGATGAAATGGTGATCATTTTGAACAGTGAAAAAGGAGAGTTTTGGTGTGTTCTTTCGTAAAGATCATATGCTCTTTATGGTAAAGTTATGATGTTCTCTTGACTGGCTGTGCATTATTGCACCACAGATTTTGTCAAAGAAATACAACCAGAAAGGAATGACCCCAATAACACAGAGAAAAGTCCTTGAAGGAGAAGCAGAGATACAATTATGGGGGAATACCTTCCATCTGGCCTCTCCAGATTGGACACATTTATTCGTCTTTGGGTTCTTGGAGTGAGTCCAGAGAAGGGCAGCAAAGCTGGTGAAGGCTCTGGAGCACATGTTCTGTGAGGAGAGGCTGAGGGAGCTGGGAGTGTTCAGTGTGGAGAAAAGGAGACTCGGGGGGTGACCTTATCACTCTCTACAACCACCTGAAGAGCCCGGTGGGGATCAGTCTCTTCTCCCAGGAAGTGACAGGACAAGAGGAAACGGCCTCAAGCTGTGCCAGGGGACATTCAGGTAGGAAGAATTTCTTCGCCGAAAGGGTGGTCAGACATTGGAATGGGCTGTCCGAGGAGGTGGTGGAGTCACCATCCCTGGAGGTGTTCAAGAAACAACTGGATGTGGCGCTTCTATGGTTTAGTTGACAAGGTCAAAGTCAAAGCTTGGAGGTCTTTTCCAACCTAAATGATTCAGTGATTCTAGTCCAGAAATGAGACATACCAAGGCTTGAGGTGAATAGAGTGATCAGATCTCACTTATTTTAAGGGATGTTCTTAATTTCATTCACTGTTACATGAGTATAGGGAAGGTGGATCAATCAACCCGTAGTTTTATTGACCCAATCAAAGCAATGTAAGTATTGATTGAAGCTGTTTTTCTCTGCACAGTTAAGCCTGAAAAAATGTACTATTTTAACACAAACTTAGCCAAAGCTTTAAGATATGCATGGAACTGCATAACTTAAATGAGAATCATGGCTGTGACTTCATGGTGGGAATTTAGCCTATATATATATGTGACCTTACCTCAGGCTTCTGCTTGTGACTTTACCTACCTAAGAAAAAGGCATGCATGAAGAACATTTCTTAAAAAATGTTGAATTAATAGATATATAGTTAGTTATGTGTTAGTGAACTGTTTCATTGACTGTAGAGATTACAGTGTCTCAAATTGTTTAAATACCTCCTCACCCTGATAATACTCTACTGCTGTGCCTTGCAACTGGTTGTGCAGGCAGACTGCTGTGCTGTGTGTGAGAAAGAGGTTCTACAAAGTCAATCTATTTCTCAAGACCTTTTGACATCAAAAGATATCTCTATGGTTTGTTCACTTGTTCAAAAGCTTTTTCTGATGAAGAAAAAAATATTCAGTTTTGAGTATTTGTTTCAATCCTCATTATGGTAGATTCCTTCCAGAGCTTCCCACCATGGTCCTGAAGTTCAGAGTACTGTCCTAATGAACACTTTAACAAGTGAAGCTGTTACAAAAGGCACCCTAAGAAACAGCCTTTTTCCTACTTTAGTCTCAATGAGCAAACTGGTGATATTGTGAAAGATATTTTCAACCTTTGCACCCAGCACTGCTGACAGCCCCTCCATGTGCTTTGGCAGTAGCTTCAGCAGGATCTTAGCTCAGAGAAACTGTGGGGTATGTGATGCAATGAGAGCACATTTATACTTGGGCAATGAGCCTGCTCACCTTGCCCCAGTTCAGGTGCAGAGCCAAGTATCCTATAACATCATTAAACAAACAGCAGAAACTGTTGGACACACAGAGAAATATTTGCTAAATTACAGAATCTTATCAGGGGGAATGTGTTCTTGCTGTTTGTTGGTGGGACTTTCCAGGAAATGGAGTTACAGAGGGTCAGAAATTCCTGGCAGCTTCAGTGCAGCTGAGCATACCCTCAGTGTCTATTTGAAACCACAGATCACATGCTCTCTTGCTCTCTCTCTCCATTCTGTTTCACTTCTCTATCGACTCTAAGCTGTGGAATAGATACATAACTTTCATTTCAATCCATGCCAATGTTTTTTGGCAATGCTTTTTAAAAAAAGATACGTAATGCCTTGTCTTGTGATAGCCAGCAGAAGTCATCCTGATCCTGTTGAAAATTACAAAAAACTTTACAAAACTTTTCCAATCCTCTCAAGAAGACAGATTATTTAGATGGGAATGTAGATAATAGGGATTACCAGGACCCCAGCTCTACAATATATAATGTGTAAGGAAATAGCTAACTCTAATAGTGTCTTAGAATCTACAGACAGCAATCCCTTCAGGAATTAACAACTTAGTTGGACAATTTTTTTTAGTAGAATTAGCCTAGTTTTCTGACATGAGAATACTCAGTAGATTTTGAACTGGCTATCAACTTTGAATGGATAAGTATCGAACTTTTAAGATTATTAGTGTCCAAGTGAGTCTTATTGATACCCTTTCAGGAGAAAAGATTGCAATATATGTTTAACAGTATTCTACACCAAAGAATCCTTCTATATGGAGGATTTGATGAGTACTCAGGGTAAACTCTGAATGCAAAATTAGATACAATAAACTCCCATCAGGAGCATCTGCACCACAGGAAGCCAAACTCCACTTTTTGCGCTGCTTGTAGAGCTCCATGTCATTACACACATAATGAGTAAATATGATAGGAAGCTTGTGTGTCACTTATGTGTTATGTCTCCTCATTACCAGAGCATTTCATTTCCTGATAAGTGAACTGCTTGGTTAAAGAAGAGTTTAAAAAAATTGTATTTCAAGCTGAGCACACACCACATATACCAAAATAGGCCCTCAGGTCCCATCCCATTAAAAAATTCTGAATCTATGGGTGTCTACACACATACAGAGATCTGCCTTCCCATTCTTTATTGAAGGATTACAATCTAACCAGGTAGCTAAGCCCTGTCTAAGGAGTCTGTTAAGCCAGTAGAAGTTTCAGATAACACAATATAATCGTATTTTATTTGGATAGCTGAATATGGAATCAATTAGTGTTGTGCAGGGTAGTTCTGTTATAAGGGTTTCTATCACTAAACCATTTGGTTCTGCTATTGCATCAATTCTCCTTAATAACCAGTGTTTTCATTATTTATTTCTGAGTGCTTTAGGTACAGTTCTCAAAAAAAATTAATTAAAATGTCTTGTTGTAAGTATTTAATAAAAGAAAAAACAGGGATTTCTCATTTGATTGTTTTTTAAAAGGTGCATCTTTCCTTTTTTACTTTGCTGTTGCAAGTTAAGTTCTTTGTGCTTTCAGCATAAATGTGTATGTCTCTTAAATGTTTAGCATGTGTTTGCTTACAGCTTCTTGATCATCTGATTTCCTTGTATCAGCCTCTACTCTCTGCAGCAGCTCAAGTCTGGTCTCAGACTGAGGAACGTTCAGAAATCTCATAATACCTCACACTAGTAGTTAATCTCCTGGGATGGATATGGTTCTATGGTTGTTCCTGTCTAGTTTCTGCTCCAGTGAAGACAGACCACTCTTTATTTCAAAAAATGATTCATATGGGAAGTAGCTTCAGTCTGCAGTTATTCAAACTTTCTTAGAGTGGTTTGCTAATATTGTATGGAAGAAAGTGCCGGGATGGTACTGCCTGTAAGCAGTCTTGCTGGTACAGATTTTAGCACAATATTCTGACTCAAAATTAGCCCTTTCACCTTAATTAGACCTGAGCACTCAAAATATGTGTCTTGTTGTTAAGGGATGTTCTTGCTACAGCTAAGCAAAGACATCCCCAAAGCCTAGCCTGCTCTTCAGCAGGAAGAAAGTGGGGATAGGCTCTGCCTTTGGAACTGTGAAGCTGCCTGCCTGTAAGGATCTTCCATCTGGAACTTCCCACACTCTCCCCCACAAGTACAGTCTCTGACCTGAAGAAGGCAACAGTTTTCAGAGTTCTGATGTCATGGTTATTTGCCTCAGCCCAATTTATGTGTTTTAATCTTGCAGCTGGTTCTCATGTTCATGAGCTTGAGGTCCTGAAGCCCAGCTCTTTAGCTGTTGCATCTGTGTGTTTAGCAACTGCTGGATATGTTATATAGATGCATCTGGGTTTTTTTACCATGGATATGAAAATTTGGGTGCTGTTGAAAGTCATGAAAATTGTTCTGTTATGAGGTGTGAGGGGGAGAGAGATGCAGATAGAGTTGTCTGTTTCCCCGAACTGCTTCCCAGTTTTGTCACATTATGTGCCTCCTGATGTTGCAGTGAGTGAAAATGGAAAAAACCCCAAACCAACCTGATATTCAGTTCTGCAGAATCATTATGCAAAATCTATAGGAAAATCTGTGAATGAATGAATGAATGAATTTATTTGCTGGCTTTATTGTTGTGAGGAGTTGAGCTGCATTTTGTGGCTTGAGATGCCTACGGGTGTAAATCTATCTAGACCAGAGTCTGCATGGTGAATATTTAGTGGAAATGAAGGCTCACACATGGATTGGAGGTTGTAGTTGAAGGGAAAAATTTGGGTTATATAGACAACACTCTGTCTATTTTAAGTGACTGTTTTCCTTGGAAAATAAAATTCCATTTATTTCACCATGAGATATTCTGGGAGACAAACATGAACAACAACAAAAAAAAAGGTAATGGGTAAAATATTTTATCTACTTATCATTCCTTTTTTCTTTCTAATGTTTATGTTTTTTTTCTGCTTCTTTCCTCTTGCCCTTCTTTTTCTGGTTGGCCCAATTTGTTAATTTCCATTAACATTTCCTTTAACTGATTTCCCCTTTTTGTAAACTGAAGTTACATCTCAATCCTGTCACAGTAGCATATCCTTTCCAGTCTCTGGGCTCCCTTTCTTCCATCCTGAAAGTCTATTTCATTCTGCTCTCCCTCTCTGCCTTGCTCTCTCATTTCCAGCACTTACCTTTCATGCCCTTGCTCTAACACTCCTCCCAGTGTTCTCCCCGATTCCCCCATTTTTTCCTTCATCTCTGTTTTCTTCAGAGCAGCATGTTCTTTTTCTCTTACCTTGGCATCTAGGAAAAAAATATTACAGACAGATGCCAATTGGCTTCTTGGCTACTCACTCCTTTCTACCTGCCTTTAGGTTTCACCCCAAGACAGACAGAGGGAGCTGGGCAGTCTCCCGAGAGAATTAGAGATGGGAGTAGCCCATCCTTCTTGTGGACCTCCTATTCAAACACCAAAGAAATTTTACACTTGCTTGAAATACATTGTTTTGGTCAAGAACTTCGCTTTTCCATAAACCACTTGCTGTGAAGTAAACTGAATTCTGTGTCCAGAGTTACTCAACTGGAACAGGAATTTAGAATCTTGTAATAAACTTCCTTCCTGAGAAACTGCACCAAAAGGGCTTTTAATAAGAGCAGTATGATAAATTTTGGAAGTTTAGTTCTAAGTGAATAAACATGTTCCTGAGAGGCAAGAAGAGGAGGGAGATACTTATTTTCTCATGTCTCATGAAGGCACTGAAGGGAGGTAAATATCTCATGATAACCACACCTCTTGTCATACCCTATTAGTCACATCACACGCTTCCTGAACACGACACTTCTATATTCCCCTGACATTTTGCACGTCTCACAGTACAGTGACTAGTTATCATCCCCAGGGCGAACACCCGTTAAATACAGTTCAGTGAGCCTTTACAGGAACCTCCCATTGTCTATGTACAGTATGCTAGGCTACACAGAGGCTGCATTTGCTCCTTCCAGAGAGAAAATTCAATTGGATAAGATGTGATTGGTATGTTTTGGCTTTAAAGACTTTAAAGTCATGCTATATGAGTCAAAAAGGAGCTTTCTGCCTTTTACTCCACCTTGAGGATTGCATGCTATGGTTCTGCCAAGTGACACTTGGAGCAAGTCTGCAGGGTAGAATGAAGGTAGCCTTCTCCTAACTGCTGCTCTTCATGTGCTGTGGGCCCATAGAACATTGGTCCTGCCAGAGTCCAGGAAAAGGACTTCCCAGGTGGTACATTCAGGGGTTCTAATGTAATAGGGTAGCTGTTGGCTGGAGGAAAATTACAGCTATGGGCATCCTTGTCTGCAAAAGATGATGGCAGCTTATACAACTTTGCAGTAATTTTGTTAACCAGGAACTACTTTAGCTTGTTCATCCGGTCTCTTCTCCTTTAAAGCCATTGTAGGCAGGAGAAGCAAGGAGAATTGGACACTGAAATCCCTTTGGTTTGCTCTGTGAGTTAGCAGGATTCAGTACCCACCGTGGCCTACCGCTTCTTTGTGCTCGGGATTTGTATATGTGGTATGACAGCACTATATTGTGATCTTGTTGGATCAGGATTAAAAAAGACACAAAGTACTTTCAGTATGAGGGCTGGGCCTGGCCTGGAACACCAAGTAAGTGAGTTTTTGTTAATTTTAAATGTATTGCCCCATTATGGACTAAGATGCACAGAGAAATGGCGCTAGGTTAGGTGCTCAGAGCAAAATGGCTCTAGTACTTCCTTCATATAATGTGGATAAAGTACTGAAATCTTCCTCAAAAATTGCTCTTCCTCTTTGATGAGCTTGAGTTAAAAATAGTAAGTTAGAAAGGGCAACTGCTGCATGAGAAACAGAACCAAAAGCAGTTGTGGCTCAAGACCTGAACAAAAACATTATGTCCATGCATAAGCCAAATACCTTTTCCTGGAATATAGGATGCTTCCTTTTGTGTGTCAGGCTCTGACTACTGAGTCACTTCCTGTGGGTTTGCATTGTGTAGATTAGCAGGTGCAATTCTAAGCACATATAGAAACTTCCTTTCTTACTGTGCTCTCAAGGGTTGTCCTTGGCTTCCTCTGAAGTTCAAACTTCTCTACTTCCTTACCCACACTGCGTTTCTCTTCATCTTTGTGTCTGCCCCTGCCTGTCCCTGCTATCTGCCCAGGCGTTATTCCTGACAGCTTCTTTCATTTCTTTCTTTTCTTTGGCCAGCAGTCTTAGAGAAAATAGCCAAGCTAGTGTGTGGACTAGTAAAGCTAACTCTTTACAAGGAGGTGTTTATTCTGTGTTTTAACAAATACAGCCTGCCTGCAAAATCTGTAATTCCTCTGGAATTGCATTTGGTGTGTAAGTTTTTGCAAAGGAAAGAACATGGGTGGGAAAGGTTGTTGAAGATAATGCAGTCACTGGATTACAATGGTTCAGGTTTCCTACTTTTCCCAAATCTTGTACTGCAGCTAAGGATTTCATGTCTTCATACTAGAGTAACTATTTCAGCTGAACCATTGAGCTTTTTATCAAAATGACTAAACCAGTAAAAGTGACTGTGATTTTTACATGCCCTGCTCCATTTTTGTTTTGTTCTGCTGCCTGCATGGGAGTAGCTATGCTGGGATGTTGTTTTAAGTGTACTAGAATTGGTTTTTAATTTAACAGTTGTGTGCACATGACCTCTCCGTCTTATGTCTACTTAACCATATGAACGAGTAAGGGTATCCTTTACCTAAGTTGTTTGTCAGAAGTGAAAAACAAAAGTAAAAGACATATATCATTCTTCAGACACAAATTCATCCATTCTTTTTTTCCTTTTTCCTGTTAAATTCTGTAACTTAACAACCATTTTTTAAACTGTTCTAGCACTTGTTTTATTTCTGTCCACTTCACACAAGTTTTGGAAGGACTCCTCTACGTTTAAAAATGTGGAGCATACAGTCAAAACATAAAATGAGGGTGTGGGGAGAACTTTCCCTTTTGAAGACACATATTATTTTTAAGGGCTGAATGTCTAATAATCTGCCAGATAAATACAAGAACATGGTGATACACTTATTGAATGAAAGTGTGACAAACAGAAGGCAGGGACCTATTTCAAAGAATGGTGCTGGGATTTTGCTGATATTCTAGAACTACAAATGTTTAAAAGTACAATGGCAGAAGCAAATGGTTTTGAACTTTGCCAATATAATGGGCATAGGATAGAAACTGAGAACAATTGTGTCTCTGTTGTTCACATTTTCCAGAGCTTGCCTCTGGCTAAGGTTGGGTGAGGGATGAGAAAGAAGGAAGGACCTAGACTGAGAAGCGTGCTGAATGCTTGTTTGTTTTTTTGGAGGAAAAGAAGAAGTGGTTGAGATGATGGTGCTTCACATCCCAGAGGGAGTTTCGCTTCACAGATAAGCACCCTGAGTCATGAGCTGAATACGTGCCAGAATGTTTCAATGGTACAAGTAAATCCTATCAAAGTTTGCTGTTGTGGTTGGACGCGCTGACTCAAAGCACTTACTACGTGAGCTACCGGGGAGAAATGCGGCTAGTAGTTTCCACATGGAGGCAAAAATTATTCTTTACATGAATGAGAAACAATCTTGGTATGTGAAAATGCAAACTGTTTGTTTCAATGAAGAGGCTGGGTTTGGCTTTACTCCATGTAGTTATTTGAAAGCTATTGAGAAATGCAAATCATGATTTATTTTTACTGTGCTATGTGATGAGACTCATACTTCAGAGGCAGAGAGACAAGTTTCTGGACTCTGTCCAGAAGTAGCCAAAACAATAAAATAAAAGAATCACACAACATATAGAGTTTTTTTAATATGATTACGAAAACCTGAAAAAAAGTAAAGGCGATTCACAAAGGACAAAAGCAGGTAATTGTTCCAGGGGCTTGCTGCAGAAGGAGATACATTTTGGTCTAGTGGCCAAAGGACATTGGTTTTCTGGGGGCTTTAGACTTTTTCGTTAATTGGATTTGTCCCTTTAGGGGTTTTCTGTTCCTCCTGTATTGTGTTAACTTATTTAGGAAAACATGCTCAATGTATATATGTTTTACTCTTAGCTGCCAGACACCTCATATAGTCTTTTGTATTATGTCTGTGAAAAGGGTTGGCACAATTTTTGAGACAGTATGGAAGGTTTTTACAAATTACTTTTAAAGTACAGGTTGCTAGCTATATCCTGATCCATGGAGAAATGCTTTTAAATTATCCTAAACCATTTATTCTGATGATGTACAAAGGGTTGTACTTAACTAATAATTAAAATATTCTCTTACTTAGTAGAAGAGGCGGACAAACATATTTATAGGATCATTCTGCTGTTTAATACAATTTCCTTCCTTTTTTACTCCAACAAACCTGAACAGCTGAGAATTAACTTGAAACAAACTGGTTTGAAGAGTTTATAAAATCTCACAAAATCTATGTCTGCCATATGATCCAATCTCCTCATTAAAGCAGGTCAACTTTAAATAGAAATATTTTAACATTGCTGCCCTCTCATAATGCCTTCCATATTGACACACCTGCCTTTTCTTTGCAGTTTCAAAGTCCTTAAGCACTAATGCTAATGATGCTCCTCTTTGAAATGTGTTGAACAGAAATATTCTTGCCTGAGTGCAGCAGGAAATTGAAATGGTGTGATGCCAGAAGCTGAAGAAGGCACATGTTTGCACAGCACTGGGAAATGCAGAGGCTTTGCTTGCAAAAGTTCCCTTTGGGATTTTCCCTCCCACTTTCTCTCAGCAAGGGCAGACGCACAGGTCTGAGTTTCAGTCCAACGCTGTCTGTGAGAACAAACCACTGTTTTCAGAGTACAAACACAACTGGAACTATCAGACCACCCCTGAATTGACCTAGGATCCTTTACAACACAGGCCTCCAAGCACAAGGTTGGCTGCTCCTGGGACCTTGCCATTATCTGCTTATCTGTGGATGTGTCCATGTTCTCCAAGAAGAATAGATGAATAGCAATATTCCACGCTTAATATTGGCATTAAACAGCAGGTAAAAGTCTGTAGATCTGCTAAAAATAGCCACCGCTGCTTATACCAGCTGCCCTAGTGATCCTGTTTTCCTAAAGTCCTTTTTAGAAAATGATTCCATAGTGAAGGAGTGGAGTGGCAAAAGAGAGCTTGAAGTTGCCCATGAAGTATTATGATCAGTATTGCTGGCCTTCTTCCAAAATTGTGAGTTAGAAAGTGCCATTAATAATCAAGTGAGGGTTCCTAAAGTCAAAGGGGAGAAGGTGGAGGCTCGAGCGGCTTATTGGTATGTGACCCTTAATCATATCCCAGGCACCTAGATGTTCTCATTAGCGGTGAACTAGGAATGCTTAATAGCAAGATCATTTACTGTTGACTACTCCCAAAGATCTGCTCTATTCTCTGGGAAAGCCAGTAATGAGCAGGTCAGACGCTGTGTGGGGCAGCAAGACCACTCAGTCCAGACTGTAGGCACATTCAATTTAGCAGAGATTTGGCAGCTGGCTGGCGCACACCACAAAATATGCTGTATTTCTTTATCAAATCAACAATAAGTGTTTGTGTTTGTTCTGGTCTGTGTGCAAGACCTCACGTATGCCTGCATACCTCGTAACTCTGCCCGAGCAATTACATCCCATACTTCCCTTTTCTGTGTTGCTCTATTAAGAGTTACAACATTACATAGCTATACAGAGATTAAGCCTATCAAAATACATACCAATATACAGCATTTCCTTTCCCACTTATGCTGGAGCTCCAAAGCAATAATTTCTTTCTTATTCTGTTTTGCTTGCTCTTTTTTTTCTTTTTTAATCAACTTTATAGCACCTTCATCTGTCTTTGCAGTTATGCCTTTGCCCTGTCTGTTTGCATTCTGGCACTTGACTTTGAACTATCCTATTTCTGTCTTATTGCAAGTTCAACAGTTAATGGTGGAGAGTTAAAAAGTCTTATAATAAAAAAAGAAACAGAAGAAAGGGGTGGACAAAAGCAAGAGTAAGCCTGGTAGATGTGTTGGGATTAACACTGAAATGTTCAAAAGTCAGTCCTCATGGTTACTGTCATGGGGCCTTAGAAAACAAGTATAGAAATATTGTTTTTACTGGTTCTAATGACATCCTATTTTTAAACACAGACTAGAATTTTATTATCTCCATCTCATCCTTGCAATACTGCTGCATGTTTATTTTGCTCTTAAAAGTCAGTTGACATCGCATTTCTGTTCTTGTCCACCTTTCTGTTCTTGCACCAGAAAAAATCTTCTCTCAGTAGTTGTCCTTGTTAGCCATATGACTTCTCAAATTTACTCTGTGGGAATTTTCTGTAACCCTATAATTATCTCCATTTATGTGATGGAAGTCTTTTTGCATGTCCTATTTAGCATTTGCTAACTGCTGTTTGTGCTTGCCTCTCCCTACTAACAATGGACTTTGGATTTTTTTTTTTTCTGTATGATTAGGACTTTTTTAACTCTTGCACAGTTGGACTGAACTACTTAGCAAGTACTGAACGTGATATTTTAAACAACAGTTCTTTGGACCTCTTCAAGAGTGCTATTTGAGAGCATTGACTAAGACTGACCTTGAAATTATAGGCAAGACTGAAATCTCAGGCTAATTTTGAGTGATGTAAAATCATACTGTGCAAAACTTTTCTCTCCTTTATACCCATGCCAAATGGAATATTTGTTGAATCTTCTTTTCCCAATCATGCCAAACTTGTTTGCAATAAGAACAGCTGTTGTTTCTGCAGCACTGAATGCAGCTTCAGTGTTGCTGAGATGGCTGTACAGTGGTGCATATGATGCCTTAAATGGCTACCTAGAAGCAGAGACTAGACAGGAATAAGGGAATAAAGGAGGTATTTATTTGAAAATTTGTACCTTTCAGAGGTACAATCTGGGGTCCAGAGGGTCCTGCCTCAGTGGATCACAAAATGGACGACAGGTTACGAGTTCTTCACACTTTTATATCAACATACATTCACCAGTTAGAACTTTAGCTAATGATGTAATTTCCCCAAGCTTGCCCCCTCCCCTCAAGATGATAGTTTACAGTTTTTGGCTCAGGACGGTCTGGATGTCCTTGGAGAGCAACCTAGAGAGGCTTTGTTATGTCTATCTTGGTATAAGAGAACAGCACTTAACAAGCTACAGGAAACTTACACTAGCAGTACAGGTTTTGAAAAATATAAAAGTTAAAACCTAAGACATCACATATCTTCCCTACCAACTGATTTGGGGTGTTTTCAACACCAAATAGGTGAGTTAGGAGGGGGAAGATGAAAACAGGAATTATATTCTTACTGAAGTCCAGTGCTGGAATATGTAGAAACCAAAGTGGTGAAATAGCCTAGAAAGATGAGTGTTTAGGCAGGGTAATAATAATAAAAATAATCAGACCTACATGACCCCAAACATGACAATCTTAAAGATGTTCTGTAACATGTTCTGGGTTATTGTGATAAATTAACATTCAAAGGATCTGACTGAAATACAGCTGATGAAAACAAGTGGGTAGTTCACATGGGGGATGATCAGTGTGATATTTTGTCCTTTCAGATTTGACCACTAAAAAAAATTAATCTAGGTGTGAATAGCCTAGAAAGTGCATTCATATTTAGCTCCAGGCAACAGAGAACTTCCAGTGTGGGAACTGAAGTGGGATATAGGCTGTACTGGTCACTAGTAGCTGTGGCCACACTAGCTCTTATTTCTTCATCTTTTGGACTGTTAAATCCCTGTCTACCTGAGGTGGCTCTAGAGATTTCTGTTACATTGAGAAAGAGTTTTGGATAGCCTGATCTTGGGGAGATTTTGTGGATAGGAACAGTAGGGATAGGGCTTAACTGGTGCTCTCTCAGTGACATTCAATAACGTTTACATTAAATCAGTGCGATTGACTGGAGCACGTCTTATCTAATCAGTGTTTAATGAGCACATGAATAGTATTTTATCAACATATTAGAAGGAATGTTTGTAAAAAAGATAAATTTCTCTAAAGTATAGAAAGTTCCTGATTCTGGAACTGCATGGAAAACATCTTAGAGGTTTTTCTGCATCCTTGAGCCACTTTCAGTACCTGTTTGAGAAAACATTTTCAAACTCGGTTCCATTGCTTCCTGTAGACCAGACTACAAAGTGAACATGCTTGTTTTTAAGCTCTCCAAATTAGATGGTGTAATGGCTCAGCGTGAAAACCAGTCACAGACACTGAACATTCCTCCTCCAAGATGAGTGTTTCTAAGAAGAAATCAAAATGAAATGAGACAAGAAAAGAGAAGAAATTAATCAAGCTCTCACTTCATAAAGATTGGGATTCTTCCTCTAGTATTTTTATTACATTTCCCCTGCAAGTACCTGATAAATATTAGAGGAAGCTAACTTTTTTTTTCCTGCAAAACTAGGATAGAAGACACTTTAAAGTTGTTTTTGTTTTTAATAAGGACAAATATTTTGTCTATATTAAAAAGGACACCCATGCTGATTCTTAAATATAAGACTCATCTTCTACTTCCAGTGAAGCATTAAATAACTCAAATATCTGTAGAGGTATTGGGTTAGCTGAAAAAATAGGTTTCCTTCCTATGGCAACCTGCTGAATAGCTCTTAATTATATCAATAGTCACAGATTTCTTAAAAAAAAACAACCCAAAACCCAAAAAGTAACAACCCAAAACTTTAACCTTTGCAAGTGGATGACCAGAGTTCTAAAGTTTGATTAAGGTTGAATTAGAGAACATTAGAGAATAAGCTGTGTATTGTATTTTTTAAAACACATTCATGATTTTCCTACTATGTTGCTTTCATTTGAAATAAGAGATTAAATAAGAGCACAATCCTGCATCCCTTCTTCTCATTTAGGCTAACATCCTACTTTTTGCTAGCAAATAGAAAGCATTCAGATATATTCTGTTGAATACAATGCTGGGAGACTGCAAATGTGATTTGGTTCAGTAATGGTGCTGCTGCTACTTGTTACTGTGACAACAGAGCTACAATGCTCTCTGAATGGTAGTAAATAACCTTGTTTTGAGTATTTAGAAACTGGATACTGTTGGGCTCTTTACTGGTTGTATCAGGAGTCGAGGTGAATGCTTTGTCTGTGTGAATCTTTTCCCAGTTGCGTGCCATGGTAATAAGATATTGTTGTGCAATTACGTGGAGCCTTTCATCCCAGATGCGTTGCAAGCAAAATCTTCAAGGTATAAAGTCAGCCACTGAGGTTCAGTGTGTGTAGGACAGGAAGCTTCAGGAGCCCCCTTGACTTTAGAGCTAAACAGTACAATGGTCACTTGCTCAGACACTCAGCGTGGAAGGAGCTGCTCATGATGTTTCTTGAAAAATACAATATCAGTGATTAACGATCCTACTTTTGATTTATGCAACATCTAAGATCTAAAGATAGACCGTCATATGCATGGCAGTCACTCAGAGCAAAATTTTATATATGTCTTAGCGTTTTCTTAGTGGTATGCATATAGTTCAACATATCTCTTTGGCACAAAGCAGATATTTTAAACTTAGTAGCATATCTTACTAAGGAGATTTTCCCTTGAGTTTTCCCTGCCTTTATGTGCTACTGTAGTCACACTTTTTCAGTGTGGGAATCAGTTACCTCAAAATAGGGAACAGGTTTCCTTTTTGTAACACCAGTGTCCACTCACTAATGCAACAGGACTCTACAAGCTTCATCTACAGAAAATAAACCATAAATTTGCTTTTTGAAACTGGAGCAAATGCTTCTAGGAAAACTGTTGACCTCACTTAAGCCAAAAGCAAACTTGTTAACCTCAGTCAACATAATTTAATCCAGGGGTCATTAAGACCTATTTCTGTTTCTTATAATACTGCTTTTCTTGTTTTAGCATGGAAGGTACCGATTTACTTTGTCTAGGTATGAAATGTAAGACAATATTAGACCTGAGACCCTTAAAAGAAGAGCACTTCAGTGTATTCTGTTCCAGCCAAAGCAGGATCCAGTCCAACAACACTGGTACATTGCTGTAGTTTTGGCTGGAATTCAATGAACAGAAACCCCTCACACACATCATTTTCATAAAGCTACGGGCACTCTTTTTACATTAAAGTCTTTTTACATTAAAGACTCCAGTGTTTAGCATTTTTAAACTTGATAACAAACATGGCTAAATTAACTACACATAATGTAAAATGTTCCCTAAACCCACATCCCTCTCTATTCAACTGTATACAGAAGCAAAGAAGGAGATATATGAAGACTCCTGACTTCAGAGATGTTTTAACAAAATGCTGGTTAGCATGGTATCCCTCCAGATGTGAAGTGCATTAGGAGGAGCAGATTACAGAAGGACGGCTGTTAAATGCAAATTTTCACCTGCTTAGTATAGTTTCCCGCTGCTCCACTTACAGCAGTCTAGAATATAAAATGTTTGATCAAAGCCTTGCTCAAATGCAATTTCCACTTAAGTCAGCAGGAATTTTTGCTTGAACAAGAACTACAGGATTTAGTACACAGGATTTCATAGAAACTATTTATTTTAGTGGGAAGTTTAGTAGTAAGTGCAATGACAGAAAAAGGGGAAATAACTTGGGATAAGGGATTTGTAAGAAAGTTCCTGTGTATGCATAAAAAATTATCCCAGATACTTTTTAATTTTTTTTTCCTTTTTGTAACACCTGTGTTGTAAAAATCAAAAACAATGTTGCATTTTAAAGTTAGCTCCTTTAAATTTTTTCATCTCCCATTACTCACATTTCTTTTCCGGTTTTTATTATCCTGCCCCAATGGGGATTTTCTTTTAACTTTGTTATATTATAATAGTTAGCGTGTGTACATGAGAAAAACACTGACCTTTTAGTGACTTGTGAGTCACAGGACTAATAGCTGTGCGTATGACCTCTTGAAAACAGGAAAAAATTTCCCTTAACCTGGTTTTCAGGTGAGCAAAACATAAAATTCCCACTCTGTATTTTCCCCACATTTATTGCAATAGATAATGTCTCTTTTATAAATAATTGTCTCAGATTTTCAAGTTGTATATTTTGATTACTAATCTATAGAGTTATAGAGATAATAATATAGGTAATAATATAGTTATACATTCTATGTTTTAAAATGAAGATATTTTGTGCATTTTGGAGTATGTAGCCTCCATAATTGAAGATATTTTAAATTAGTTGTTTAAGGTCAGTCTCTAAGCTCATCATTATCTTCACTCATGTGAATAGTTACAGAGAAATACCACAGGAAATCCAGAGCCAGTCATTCCAGTGGTCATGCTGCTGGAAGCATAACAGAATGAGAGGGAGAATCTTGCAATTATGGAGGAACAAGTTGGTTATGGCTTTCCTCTGTAATTCACCTAACAAATGCCAAGACCGGCATTGGGACTTGGGATTTGCCTCACACAGTGACCTTTGGGATAAAGAAGATAAGGGAAAATTTTCAGAAATAATTCCTAATTTTAGAAATTATGACTACCAGTAGTTTTCTCTGAACTTCATGGGAACAAAAAACTTCATCCCCAAGATGTCACTAGTTTCAGATACCCCATATGGAGACTTCCAAAAGTGGAAGTCACTTGGGTAAGCTCTGGCCTCAACCTCTGTGTCTCTAAAACCATTCCATGTAACAAGCAGAGGTTATGGAAAGCGAGAGGAACAGGGAGATATCGTGGGAGAAAGATATTTGGCAGTGGCGTTTGCTGCAGAGAAAAAAAGGAAAAGAAAAAGGGACACAAATAGCAAGGAGCTGTTTGGGCTCAATAGAAGGGGAGCAGAGCAGTAAAAACATCACTTTGAAAATGGAACAAAATCCAGTCTGTCTCAACACAAATTTTTAAGGTGCAAAATGAAGCCAATAGAGAGCACTCTGATGGTAAAGCATCCCATGTACTGTCTGAAGTGTAAAGTAATATTTAATTTGCATGCTATTTTATTTTACTTAATTTTTGACCCTTCTTATATTGTTTTCATTAGTGTAGGGCTTTCATTACTTACTGAAAACCAGACTTCTTGTGAGTCAGACTTGCTGAGAGCATGGGAGTATGTATACCAAGGAAGTGTATCCCTTAGCAACAGAATGCAAGTTAGGGTTCTTCAAAACTTCTCTATTCATGTTTTCTCTCATTGTTTATTGGTCTTTTACAGAATAATTGGCTCAGTCTTCATTTGGAGGGCTTTAGACCCAAATGTTAGTCAGGTTTAATGAGACAATTTTGGGAGTTTCATTTGCTGCCAGACAGTGAAAAACATGCACAGGGTTACATCAATTGTTCCAAAGGTAGAGACTTCCTCAGGAAAAAGGTAAAGGGAGAGAATTATGTCACTATTTTTGTAGGTATGAGCTAACCTACTTGACAAACATATGAACTGTAGACAGGGTACATTTTAATCTAGTTTGTCTTGATACTGTTTGCCTTAGTCAGGCTTTAGACATTAAGGAACCTATCAGATGTATCAGTTAAGGGATTTTACCCGGAAAGCATTTTAACTCTATGGGAGTTACAGCAACTGGGTATATTATCTTTCTGTTCCAGTGCCTGTTTTACTTCAAGCATACAGTGACACACAGATGTCAGTCAGCAGCAGGCATGCCATGAGCTCTCAGGTCTTACATCCTGACATCCTGTGTGCCCTCCTTTAGGTCACCCACTGCACTTGTCTCTCCATGGTTGTCACTGCCAACATTCCACCCTTCCTGAAGCTGACGGATCCTGACAGCGAAGGACGAGAGGCTGAGTTTCCACTGGTGCCCATTCCCAGAAGGTGACCCGAGGCACGTCAGAGCATTCCCACACATTCCCCATGCAAGGCAGCAGTTAGCACCCAGAATGCACACCTCAAGCTGCCAGGCTTTTGACATTGTGTGTTTCCAAATTGATGATGGCTGATGAACCCCAGACCACTGCCTCTGATCCATATTTATTGCACCCATAAACCAGACTCTTAGGTACATGTTTAATGAAAAATCTCCAAGTAACTAGAAGGTAAGCATTGACTTTATTGTTCTTTGTGTATAATAAATCATGTACCAAAATGACTAAAGGCTAAACTGGCCAAGTATCACTGATAAGAATGAGAGAATTTGGACAGGAAAATATTTCTCATAAATGGAAATAAAATTATTATTTTTTACCTTTTCTTGGTGGCATAATTCACTCCACTGCTTAATTATTTTCATTCTAAATAAACTCATTCAGTTTTAAATGATAAAAACCAATCCTAGTAAGCTAAAGAAAAACTAGTCTTTATCTAAGTATATTGCTTAGTTAAATGAAGTGTGTGGCATATTCTGACTTCAGATCTTTCTTTAAGTGTCTTTTCTGTGTTGTTGACTCAGTGAATACTTAATTTATTTTCTGGCAGTTTTCCTGAAAGGAAAGCCAAGGAGCATCATCTGAATAAATAATTGTAGTTTATTTTGGCAATATACTGTAGCAGCTCAAGTGGTCAGGTATTTTATTTTTTAACTGAAGCATCCTATCATCTTGGAGCCTCACCCAGAGATTTCTGCCACTTTATGTAACTTACCTGTTTCACTCTACTACCTGACCATCTTTTGTAAATAATGTAGAGGACTTTTAGCTAAATGTTGATCTTTCTAGTTTAAGATGTCTATCTTAAAAGCCAGAAACCTAGCACTAGAGTCATAGAATGGTATGGCTTGGAAGGGACCTCAGAGATCACCTGGTTCCAACACCCTGGTTTAGGAATAGTAATGTCTTTGTGGTACCCTGAGGAATGTGGCTGATATACTCACAGACATTATCTTTCTGGCATATCCATAAGTGATTTTGGTGAAAAAGCTTTTAAAAATAATAGGAAAAGGAATGAACCCACAATCCTGTGTATTCAGTATTCAGGTAGTTTTCTTAAATAGGATCCTCTAAAAAATATCAGATTTGAGTAAGTCTTGAGCCAGAATACTGATTTGTAAATTTATTGCACCTAAACTTGGAAAAAAGTATTTCCAGCAAAAATCACAAATCTTTTCTCTCTCAAAAATCAGTGGTTTTAATTGAGAAGTTTTAATTTAAAAAAGTAAGTATACTTTTTGGCTTATGCTAGTGTCACTGTCATAATTACCTTTACGAACAGGTAAAGGTAATGATGACAGACAATTAAATAAGCAAGTGATTGCATATGAACAAATAAATATAGGTTGAAAATCTGCTTTGCTGCTGGTTAATGAAGATACCTTGAAGAAGATGGTTGTTCCCAGTTTCAGTTCTAGCTTCTAACTTCTGTGGATTTTACCTTGACCATTGTTATGTGAAATGCATCAGCCATCCCTGGGATTGTGTACAGGCAGAGGGAATTGGTTTCACACAGCATCTCTTGGCAGCACCAGGCCTAAGAACGTGGTCCTTGAAGGAATGCCCTGTATGCTTCCTGTAATCTTGCCACAATCTTGCTATAAATTGAGAATTGTGCTAAGGCTTCTAGCAAAATCAATTTTTTTAAAGGGAGAGTCTGCAAAAGCACCACTTTACTATAAATGTCCTTCCTTTGCTTCTATTTCTGTGGATAGCCCTGGCAGAAAACTCACAGCATAAAAGAATTTGAGGATTCCTTGGGCCATATTTGTTTTCCCTTTCTCATCTCCATTTTTACTCTTTTTGAACATGTGAAACTGAAACCAAATACTTTCAGAGATTCATTAAGGAAATCAAACTATAATTACTGGTGAGTTCCACCCTGACATAGCATGAAATATGGCTGCCCACTTAAAGCAATACAAATCTCTTTGGTTTCGCCAAGCAGAGTTCCTAGTTAATAAAACAGTAATTTTCCTAATCAACAGGAGTAATATGATCTCCAGTGATCTATGCTGAGCTCTGTGGATGGGAAGACCATGCCTGATCTTGGCAGGCAAAGGAGTTGACCTCCAGGTCTTTGACCCTTTGTGGGCTGTTTTGCAGAGGTATGCCTGTGCTGACCATGCTCCTGCAGAGGATGAATTTGGTTTGCGTTTACTTCATCCTTTACTTAAGTGGAATTGGTAGAAGCAGCTCTCCCAAGTGGATGCAATGCTATTCAGAGATGTAGGAGGTGATACTTCACTGCTGAGAATGCTGCTTGAACCTCCCGGCCCCACCTCTGCCAAGACATGGCTGCAAGTTGGATTTGGGTGAGGAAGCACTGGGTAGGTTGTCCTGACCTAGCTGATGGGCTGCTGAAATGTGAGTCTATAAGCCTTAGGTTCTGGTTCCAGGTCAAGTAGAAATCTCCTGTTTTGCACAGCCAAAACACTAAGGCTTTGCATCTGAAATATATGTTACTGTCCTTGCTGGGTTTGTTGCTGGTTGTGTGTGGGGTTGATTCTGGTTTTGGTTTTTTATTTAATGTGGTTTTGCTTTTAAGAAAAGCCTGGGGTATATCTGGACTCTGTGAGAATAAGGGATATTTATTTTGGAGGCTGGGCCTGGGTTGCATTTTCGATTTTTTTCTAATCCCTGAGTTGGGAAACTGAATCTTATTTTTCCTGGAATACAGGGGGGGAGGGTGGCAAGAAGGATCAATGTGTTAAGCCATTAGCCACCAACTGCTAGAGTTCAAATATTGACAAGTGCAAAGGTTTGGTGGTCTTTCTTTTCTGCATGAATATCAGCAATCTATCACACAAAGCCTGCCTGTACTTCCAGGAGGCCTGTCCCTGTGTAACATGATTATTGCAGCGTAATAGGGAGGTAAATGTTAGACGTGGGTAGTACAGCTCCCACTGAACCTTCGTTGCCCAACATCTGCTTATACAGAGCTTTACCTTGCAACGCAAATATTATACATAAACTTTATGCTTCTAAAATCAGCAAATAAGCTTCCTCCTAAGGACAATTTTGTAAGTTCATGTCTGATAATTGGATTGTAGATCTCAGGTCTCTCCTTTAAAAGATCACATGTTCTGAGGGATGTCCCCCAGGAAGAATGCTGTAACTATGTTGCTCACATGCTAGGAATAGAATAACTGAGGGAAATGAGCAATTTTCAAAACTGAAGCACCCTGCAGTGAGATCTGTGAAATGGATGGTCAGCGGGCTCTGAACAGGGATCGGTGAGCAGAGAAGTAGACGGTAGCCTCAAAAATCTTGTCTGAGAAAAGAAAAAAAAATTGAAAACTTTCCACTGTTGTTCAGTCTGGCTAAGCTCCATGAGCTTGCAACACTGAGTCATTATATAAGATGAATCACTGGATGCCATAGGCAGTTTCAAATCCTTATTGATGAGACCTGCTCGGAGCAAGGCTAGAAGCCCTGGTGTTGGATATACCTGCAACCTGTGAGACAGGTACAGCCAAGGGAAGAAGTGTAATCTTGGTCCATCACACTGTATATCCTCAGCCAAATTGTGTACTCAATAGTTTTTTTCCTTGCTACACAGTGGGTTGAAGCTCAAAATTTCTAAAAGACCCTGTATATTTAGAGCCCTTGAAATGTGCCATTACACTTCAGATCTGTGCCCCTGCTGGTTATTCTAAATCTGTTCCACACTATCAGGCTTGTCTCCCTGGGATTGCCCTTAGTTCACTGTCGGTTGTATCCTGAGAGCACATTGCAGCAGGTTAGTCCCACCCAAAGGGGGATAAAAAGCCCTACAGAACCTACACAAGGTTTCAAACTGTAAAACTTGCTAATGCTATTCCATCAGATAAAAGCACAAGGACATTGTTTCTCAGGCAGCAAGCTGGGATTATTTCTGAGACCCCCTGAGTATCAGTGATAGAGCAGTTTACTCATTGGCTGATGTTCCCTTTCTGAAGCAAAGCCAGTAATACTTTTTTACCTCATCCATAACTCTAAGAAAGGGGCAATCTCAAGGATGAAATCTGAGACTTGCTGGCAAAATTCCTGCTTAATAAATAGAATTTTGCTTCTCTGCTGTGGTTTTGCTGTCGATAAATTCTTATAGTTGCACACATGTTCCTACAATTACATAAATGCCTTGCCATAGCAATTTTATCAATACCTGGCAGTATGAAGATGATGTGTGCCTCAGGAATAAACCCAGCATATGGATAAGAGTCTATTGCTAGAAAAGAGACCACCAACACTGAGACCACTTCATTATCCAAGTCACATTCCCCCAGTGGAATTCCCACTGTACAAAAGGATTTTCAAGAAAAGCTCTGTGCGACCTCAGCAAACTTAATTTTCAAAAAATGAAGACAAACTTTGCAAACCACTTCATGTCTGAGTGGTTCGCAAATGAAAGAAAGCAGGAAACTGAGTCTCACTCATTTTGCTTACCTGTTACCTTATGGTCAGTTTTGCCCTTTTCCCTTCTTTTTCTGTTGGGCAATCAGTTTCTTGGGAAGTTTTGTGGCTTTTTAAAGACATGATATCATGTCTTGCTATTTATAACTGCTCAGGCTTGTGAAAGCAGAGGATTTATCTGAGGACACAGAGACTGATGAAACTGTTTGTTGATCATAGAGTGGTTATAAGGACAGTGGAAATGTCCAGACTTTCCACTGCAGCATGTATATTTCCAGACCTGCAGAGGACACAGAGCATTGTGAAAGGAGACTTTCAGTCCTTGCTCTTACAGTCAAGAGCTGTATGTGCAATGCACAGTATGGATCACATCATCTATTAAAGCAGCTATAAACAGATGAGATCTTGAAGCTGAGGTAAACAGCCAGCAGCAGCTATTGTGGGGACATGGGTCAGATGGTAACAGCTAGGGAGAACTCAGATCAGCTTAGTCGTGGTTTAGCTCTTTGACTCTCCCCTGCAGCAGACAGAGGCAATGGGTGTCCTCCTGAGGTCTTTCCCTGCCCTTGTTTCTGTGATTCCAAAAGCTACATGTAAGTAGTTCATGCTGAACTCAAAAAAGCCATCAGGAGGAAGATAATGGCTGTGACAAGACTGTTTATAGCTCATATACTTGTTTTTGTTAGCATAACTATAGCAAAGATAAAATAGAATCAACAATGCAGAGCTCTGTTTGAAAGAAAGTCTCACAATTATTTCCTGTATTAGTGAGATGATGGAATAAACACAGAAATGGATGCACTTACATACAAGATATGAAATAGAAAGACACTCAAATGAAAAGCTGCCATCTTGTTAGTTTAGCTACTTTCCATACCAATATCAAAATGACCTATAAAAGCAGCACTACTAATCCCTTCACTGCTTGGGCTCTCAAGTTCCACAAAATAAGTTTGTCATGAGGTAGTTATTACCTGTTCCTGCCCTTGTATCATTGTGGAAAACAGCAGTCACAGTGGACTAAAATGTGAGTACAAATGCTGGTTTTTCTAATGCCCATTCAAGTAATGGTGTGTGACAAAACAAGCAATTATTGTCATTTGCTGATTTTATGAGTCACTTAATAAATACTAAGACAACTGGCACCCAGTGCTATGCCCCATAGCACATCTTACCAAAAGTGGACAACACAGAACATATATCTGCAAAATAAGGTGTCTTATGAATATAACACACACCTCTAATGCTGAACAGGGATTGACTGGACCAGTACCTGCATGGAAAATCCATTAAAGCTTCTGTATCTAGGAATATTTGTCTACTCTGAATGAGACTCCCAAGTGTAGTGGTTGAACACTATTTATCCTACTGCAGGGATACTCTTTACTCAGAATGGAAGAAAGTTAATACAATTTCTTCTCTTAGGGCCAGATTCAAGTAGGGGTTTAGGGGTAGCCTGAGTTATCCCACGGTCTGTGTCCCAAGTGGTAAGGAGCACTACTTGCTAGGCAGAGATATCTTTCATTTCACATGTAGGACCAAAAAGGTTTGGACTCCTCGTAATTTTAGCCATTTGTGTTACAAATAGTTGCCCTGGCTAAATTCCAATTAGCAGTAAAGGTGGGCTTAAGGAAGAGGGAATGGGGGCTTGGAAGACATGAAGAATGTCCTCTTGTGAAGACTGTAGATATCTTGAATTTAATTCTCTGCTTAACATAGCTTCCCTTTGTCACCTTGGCATATCAGAGATTCTGTTTTCTTTCCCTGGATTTTAAAGAAAAGAGTAGGATTGGTAACTGTGGATGGGGAATAAGTATATTTTTCAGAGAGCGATCCTCTAAAGGCATCTTTAAGAATGCCAGATTTCCAAAGGTTCTGTGGTGTGAAAGATGGTAGTGCAGATATGACAGTGGAAGTGGAAAGAAAACAGATGACTAATGGAGCAGCATGGCTAGACAAGTATATGGACTGTATTAAGGATAGAGAGAAAAAATCTACAGAGAAGAGGCTATAGAAGTTGACAGGTGACTGCTTGAGGTCCTAAATGATAGTAGAGTTCATATCACAGAGTTCAGTGAGCATGCTGGATCTGTCTCTTCCTCTGCCTTTCATAGCTCTGGAACTAATTTTACATATTAAATGAAGTACTTTGTTGACCCAGTGTGTCTGGCACTGAATTTGTAAATCCATCCTTTCTATTTCAGTCAGGCGTGACTGGGTGAACAACCTCTATAACTAAAAGAAATGACATGAATAATTCTTCCTTGAAATAAGGTCAATGTTATCCTCATGTGACTTGAGCTGTGTGGAAGAGACAAAGACCTACATCAATCGGGTGCTATTAGCAGCTCTGGGTGCAGACATATTTTGTCATAAGTCTTAGCTAATAATTAAAGAGTCATTATGATTATCTCATTTTTTTCAAGAAAACAATATTCTTCATAGAAATGTCTTTCAGCATCAAATTCACCTTGGGGTGAATGAAATTTTGTCATTACAAAGCAACTTCCATGTTATGCCCTAGTGCACATTTACTAAAAAGTTGCTAGTATTCATATTCTGCTTGGTCTTTGTCATCATAAACCTAATCTTTTCTTGTTGTATTAAAATTCAGTTTATGGAAATTTTTTTTGTTTACAGTTTCTTTATGTAATTCTGACTTACCATTTCAGTATATAAAATAACTGATTTACTATTGTCAACTACCTTTGCCATACATACAATATTTTCAATGTAAAAGAAGTGCTACTAGGATGCAGCCTACTGCTGTTTTCAGATATCATCAGAAGGCAATGTTTTGGGTTTTTTAAATGTACAATCTCCATCTAGTTTAATTTATGTGGAAAGCTTATTTTGTCCTTACCATAAAAAGGAATGGACAATTCTGTAGATGATTTTTTCTACAGAACAGTGGAATAGAACCAGTGGCCATAAAATAGCAAAATGCAGTACATCTTGCTAGTAGAAAATTACAGTATCTTTAACAAAATGAACTTGCATAGATTTTTCTTTGATTGTTGAAAGTATCCTGCCTTAAATAGTAGGCAATCTCTTCGGAAATGCTTAAGTTACCAGTTTCACTGTCATTTTATACTTCTACTTACTGTCAATAGGAGTTCACATTCTGCACTATGTCTATCTAAATCTGCTTACAGAAAGGGATGATAAGTCAGGTGTATTGCATTGGAAAACCTACATTATTTTCTTCTGCTTTTCCTTACTTAACTGTAACTGTTCTCAGCACAAATTAGATAGCATAGGTAGGAAAACTTGTCTTTGTCATATACTCTGATTTATCAGTTCTATGTATAATATTAAATCCGTGCTATACAATTTTATAAACATGCCAACAGCTTCATAAACACAGGGCTTTAAAAATTGCTTGTGGGAAACTTATGATCTGCTACTGAATGATATTTGAATGTTCTGCTAGGCAAATATAAGGCATCATGAGGCCTTGCATGAAAGATCAGAAAACAGTATTCTATACTATAGGTTTGTTAACCTTCTCAGGTTACCCAAGAGAAGCCATCTAAAATACTCGCTGGTCAGAAAAAGGTGTGGAGTAACTGCTGCTGCTGTGTTACAGGAACCACTTTCTATAACTCCCAGATTATCTTCATATCAACATATTTGATTATTCTGGTGAGATTACAAAGACTGGGTAAAAGAAAGCAGGTGAAGTTGTGGGTTTATATCTTTTACTCATGTCATAATATTTGTTGTTAAACTGTTCTCATAATCAGAATCTGTCACAGGTCATAGAAGAATGTATTTGTGTAATCTTTTTTTATTTATTATTGATTTACCTGTCTTTTGCCCTTGTTATGTAAATACAGCTAAAATCAATTATTTTTTAATTTTGTTTCCCAGTGGTGGGCTGATATTTCCAGTGACAGTAATAAATTTATTTTTATTTTAAGTCTAGTGGATTGCACAACTTTGGTTTTACTTAACAGTCTTTATATGCATTAATTTATACAGCTATTAACAGCAGATTTCCGCCCATATTCAAAAGGTGCAGAATTCTGGCCAAACTCAGCAGTCATAGTATCAAAGAATCATACAAACAGTTTGGTTGGAAAAGACCTTTAAGATCCTTTCAGTGATGTAGGAATATGACTAAAAGTCAATTTCTTATCCACTGAAAATAGGTCAGGAGATTAAAAAGGGTTGAGCAAGAAAGATATTAACATGGGTTGAAAAGAAAATTCTAGATATAACAATTTATAAAACTGAAGTGGGATACATTTGATTTTAGGGAACTACAGTGAACTAGATGCTTTGAACATTTTAATTTATATAAGACAGTTTGTATAAGCTGACTCCTTTGAAGATGTGGGAATTAAATTTATGCATAAGCTCTGTTTTTCTGATGAATTAAATCAATGTATTTTCCTTAAAGCCAGTGATCTTTTTTAACACTTCTCCTTCTGGTGACAGAAAATATTTTAATGACTGGAGAATTAGAAATAAAAAATTGACTTAATGTCTTTTTCTTTCCTAGCCAAGCTATTGCTCTCCTAAATAAACTGTTCTGCATTTTCCAGGGTCCTGCCTCCACAGGCCAATGACAGGCAGTAAAAATGGAACTTCCCCACCCTAACTCTATTTAAACTGGTTTTCCAGAAAAGCAACTTAGTCTGATCTCTGAATTTAAATCTCTTTCTTGCATCTAAACAATGCAGCATACTGAAACCATTGGCTCTTTAGCGCTAAACTTAGTGATCAGAAATTCCCTAGATTATTTTTGCATTCCAGGGCTGCTACCATACAAGATTCATGGGGACGTGAGGAAGAGTCAAGATGCTAGACAAACGCACACACACATATATATATATGTACATAAAAATTATATTATTCTCCAAACTATCTGGTGAACTAACATTTTCTTCTAACATCACTAATTAGGTCTTGAAAATATTCTGTGGTGTCACAGATGTTACTGCAGAGGAAACCATGCTGGCAGGCAGGGAGGAAATAGTAACAGTGCTTTTGTTAATTAACAGATTAGAAGGCTTAACCCTTTTAGTGTTAGAACAGGGACAGGATATGGTGTTTTATATGAAATATTTACATCCATTTAAAGGTGCTAGTGCTTTTACCCTGGAAAGAGTTTTGGCACAGACCAACTGGGCAATTCACATAGGCTTCCTTTCATTATGTTTCCAGGTATAAATGACACCATACCAAAAAGATTAATTTTTGATTAGCAGAAGGACAACAACAGGTTCTTTGGACTAAACTGGCTTCAGTCTCTACTGATAAAATGCAGAGGAAAGTCTAGCTCCACAGATTGGAGAGAAAAAAATACCTTTGATACAAAGTAAAAAATAATAATGGAATGTCATTTTCAAAAACATATGCAAGGAATTCTGATGGCTACCCAGTCAGTCTTGTCTGTTCTCAGAAACACAGGACATCCCAGACAGGGCCATCCCACTGTCCCCAGGGTCTGGGGAGCAAAGGGCACAGAGATGTGGCCAGGCTGAGATGTCACCGTGTGGATGGGGGCCAGGATTAAGCCTAGTGAGGGGAACCAGGGTCAGACAGCCCTGGGATGGTCAGGCTCAGGTGGGAAGCAAACGGTAGAAACCTGGCTCGAAGCAGCTGCCATGGAAAGGGAGGTCAGCCCTGGCTGAGGTTCCCAGGAGTGCTGCCTGGCAGCCTCTCCCCACAGCCACCAAAGGCACCCTGCAGCCAGTCCTCTGGGAGCAGGGATGGTCTTGAGGCCCTGTCATATACCAGCTCTCTTCACATTAGTGGAGGCTGAGGTTTAAACACTGGCTTTTGCTTTGTTTAACCTTGTCCCGGTTCGAGACAAATTCAGAGGAGGAAATATCCCCTGATGGAAAGCAGGCCCCTCCCCCCACCAGGTTCGGGAAATGTCCCCGGAGGAAAGTGAAAGGGAAAAACAAAAAAAAGGAAAAAAACCTATTTATTTAACAAAACAACAAAACACACAGGAAAAGGACACCAATGCTAGACAAATAAATCGCTATCTGTGAAAGAAGACAAACACCTGAAACAAAGTCCTCCTGAGTGTGGCCTCTCTCCTCCCGGAGTTGGAAGGCGTCCGTCCGGGGAAATCCCCCTGCAGGCTGGTGAAACACCTCCCGGTGAAGCTCTGATGTTCTGATGTTCCAAGTCCAGAAGGGAAAAAACCAGAGTCCCAGAGAGGAAGGGAAAAAAAAAAAGAAAACTTCGTCTCTCGTCTCTCGAAAAGGAGCAGTGCTGAGAGCCGGCCGCAATCAACCTAAAAGAAAAAAAAGGTGCCTCCTCCCTTATCTCTTTGTAACCTTCAAGTACAAACGGAAAGAAAAAAAAGCACAGAACTTCTCCTCTCCCCTCTCAGGCTCAGTTTAAAGACATAGAAAGGCATAACATTCATTTTCTGGGCATGGGCAGACGACATAGGATAAATTCCAAGACAAAAATCACTCTAAGACAAACCTATTCATTTATTTGACTGTCTCATTCCTGAGCCTATCACCACCTGCATGGATGAGGACTGAATAGTTAAGTACTGTCCTACTGTTAGGTCAGCATATATGCTGCTGTAATGGGAAGGACTCTGGAAATGTTTATCGCCAAGGGTGGAGAACATGCCTGAGAGGAATAAAGCATAACTGCTTGTGAGTGCTGTGTTTTCAAGGCAGATGAACAATTTGGTGAATGTGGTTATTATATGAATGAAATGCAATGAAACAAAAAACCGCAGGTGCATCGTGTCCCTGGAACTGTGGATTTTCAACAAGAAAATGTACAGGGAGACTAGAGTTCCCACAAGCACTCATTCCAAGTTCCTTATTGATTGTGGGTGTTATTTTTAGACATCTTCGCCTACCTGCCAGGGAGATAACCAGGAGCTAATAACTCCCAAGTTAGCAGGTTACTGGGAATGCCTCAGTACCATCAGCCTGGGGTGGAGAAGAGTATTAGGCAATTCAGGAAGCATTTGATAAAGCTATTAGTAAGGACTTCTCCCTCCCCTAATCACCTAGTGGATACTCATGATACTAATCAAGATAATAGCTGTCCCTGCTTGTCTCTCTTCTTTTCCAGTCTGATGAAATGCAGTGCTCTCTTCCTGCTAAGGGAGAAAAGTGGCAGGTGATCACAGGGTGTGGAGCTGCTCTGCAAAAAGTCAACAGGCAAGTGGATATGGCTTATAATATGGCTTCAGTTCAACAAGGAAAATACAAGAGACTACACTACCTGTTTAGTTTTTGGTACATAAAATTTGTGAAGTTCACTTTTGGCATGTGGATATACTGCCATTTTGGGTGGTGATGGGGAATGCAGCACTAATTTGGGAGTAGGTGATCATGATATGAAAGTGATTGTAAGGCTGCACCCTGGTGCTTATCTTTACTCTATTGTTCATCTCCTATCTATTGTTATGGTTATCACTTACAATAAAAGGGCATTGATTTACAAAACACTTGAACTTCATTAACAAGGCATTGTTGTAAGATGATGAAGTCAATTGAGAGTTCCACAGAAGGAGGAGGTGACTTGATAGAGTGTGATGTCTGTATTTGCTGGTGGCAAGGACTTGCATGTCAGGCTCTTACAAGTCTGGGCTTGTATTTCCTGCTGTTCCCAGTGTATTCCCTACTGTAGTTTACAGTAGTTCTGTCTTGTGTTTCCTTGTCCAGATTGCATCCGGCTGCATGTCTTTCTCTATTTTTTTGCCATTCCAGCTGGATGGGCATACTAGATTGGAGAAGAAATCCAGTTACTTACCACTTTCCTTGTGAAGCACTAGATACCATAGGATTTACCACTTCTGTTGGTGTTTTGTTGGCCTCTGGACATAAGATTACAAAATATATGCTCACCAATCTTTTTTTTTTCCTCTCCTATGGTTCCAATTCTGGTCAATTTCTTGAGCTGAAATTTTTCAGAGGGGTAGTAAGAGATTGCAGAAATTTACTTCTTGAGGTCATGGGTGAACTGGAAAAACAAAGAACAGATAATTGTTCCTAGTTGTTTTATTTCCCCACTTAAAACATATATTTAAAACTTTATTAGAGTCTTGAAGCAAACACTCCATTTAAGGCCTTGGGTGTTGAGTTTTTTTTTCTTTACTGGGCAAGATAAGCATATTGTAACACTCTTGGGAATATAGATCTAAAGGGACACGGAAGGGTAAGCAGAAGAAGTATTTAGTAAAGGATGTTAAACTATTCCAGACAGAATCCTTGAGGGAATATCTTTCAAAAGAAATCCCTAAGTGTCAAGACACAAGCTGGGAAAATATTAAGCCAATATATTTTACAGCCTTCTGAGAAGAGCTGGTGGAATAATATGAGGAACGTTTTCCTTTCTTGCCACATTCAGTTTCCTCCTGTGTGCAGTGCTGGCAAAATGCTAAGCATCTTGTGAAATACTGCCTTTAAATACATGAGTGCTAACAGGTTTCCACAGCTATAAACTACAGGGCTGAGTGTGGCTACCTCCAGTGAGTTGTTAGATGCTTCTGCCAAGTGGCTTCTGTAGCTCCCTCCCCTCTCCCTCTCCAGCAGTGGTTCATCACCCTGTGTCTGCACTGGGGGATCAGAGCAGACCTCCAGTGGATGAGAAGCTCCTTAGAGCTCTGTAACATCATCCTGTAGATGATGCCACTGCTTCCCATGCCCTAAATAAATACTGCCTTTGCAGTACTGCTATTGTGTTAGGGCAGAGCATGACCTGAAACACGCATGGCACAATCCACTACTAAGGCTGTGTTGGAACAAAACACGGGGGTTTCTGATGCGCACACATGAGACAAGTTTACTCACCTGTGACTGAGTTTATAGAAAAAAAAAAAGTCCTGTTCTACTTAAAAACCATGTATGTTATCTGGGAAATAATGTAATTGAATTTCTGTAAGCTCTCTTAGATGTCTTTTCCCTTATTTGCTTAAAAGTGTGCATCAGATTTCACAACACATGTAACACAGTAAGTGTGGTTTGTATGCATCTATCATATAACTTATTCCTCTTCTTTTCTATATGATGGCTTTACAGAAAATTAGTTTTGTTGTAAAAATACTATATAATACACTTCATATGATTTAAATATTTTTCATTAATTGATTGAATCACATGCTTTAAAAAGATCAACAAATTATTGTTTACTATATCGCTGAGGTGAAAAAGCTGGCCTCCCCAAGCACTGCCTTTTGCTCTTGCACTCAGCTTTTGTCAATAATTAGCTGCCTTTGGGTGTTATGTGACAGTAGAGGAGACCACTCGTTGGAAATTACTGAAATACTATAAAAGACGATTTTAGTGAGTTTGAGGAAACTTACGATCTATTTTTGGTAAAATCTTTGGGGTTTTGGATATTGTTTATTTGTTTTGGATAGTGGAGAATCAGAAAAAAAAATCTTGCCGGAGAGGAAATGGACGATAATTTGAAAGCATGTGAATGAGCTGGAAGAAAGGATTCCCACATTTTCACTCGTACATGTTCACCAGCTGGGGAGGTAGGGGCAGAGATGCTTACTCAAAATTCAGTGCAGTAAAAATTACTTTGAATTCAAGGTTATTCTTCAGGAATTTGACAGAGAGTATGAGTACTAAATGTTTAGCTGAGTTTTATTTCTTGTGGAGTAATAAAAGTTCAGGCATCTGAGTGAGATTCTGGGCTCTATCTCTGCGTTAGGGCTGGACATGGACCAATGCTGGGCTTTCAGACAATTCATTGTACTTTGCCTTTCTGTCCAAGACAATCCATGACTTCCTGTCTGCCCCTTATTGAACATGCAGTTTGTGTTCATTGACAGGGAATAGAAGTGGGAATGTGGCATCTCATAATATAAAGTCTTTTAATATCACTTTGTCTTTGAATTATGGATAGCATCATTCAAAACATTTACCAGACACTTGGACTGTGGGATGTGAGAAGACGTGCCCTGAGAAGGCTTTATCAGTGTCAGTCACCATTTCCACTGCTCTGATGTGGTGCACTGGGAGGGGTTTGCACTACTAGAGAAGAGCGTGCCCAAGTGTCACCAGGATGTGTCAGTGCCAGGTAGATATGAGTGGGATGCACACACATTTCTACTAGAGCAAAGCAAATTCTCATAGCATAATTTCTGTGCTCAGATGAACAATTCTGTCATGATTGCATCACTTTCTCTGCCATGATCCTGCAAAGCAAACTCATTTTCCCTGACCTTTAAAGGCCTTTTGAAAATCGCTGTGGATCCCAGAGCATAAAACAGTATACAGTTTAGCTATTATACATCTAAATATACATGCACACAGAGATCTTATCTATGTTATTTGCTTCTTAGTGCATAGTTAATTTGCACTAAAATGTGTGTAGACGGATTAATGGGATAATCTAGTTTTCTCTATAAAAATCAACCTATCCTTATCATCAATGGTGTATCTACTCCTGGTCACATATTTAATAATATGCATACACTCAGACAGCTTGTTGATGAAACAGCCGCTTACTTTAAAGACTATCTTTAAAATGTTGATTTATCTTTTCTGTATTTCATGGAAAAGGCAGAAGTTTATAACAAAAATATCAAGAAAAAAGATGAGCATGAATTAATCCACTCTAGGATCGATACATTATTACCTATTGATAATCTGGCCTCTATAAAAGCAATAAGTCTGCTAGAAGAAATCTTTTTTTTCCCCGAGACTTGACTGAGGTCACATGCTAGATTTCAATGGACTTTTCATCAGGCAGTTTGTTCTTACTTATAAAGGCACAGTAGCTCCTGGGATATAACATGACCTTAAGAATACTCTCCTGGGACCGCAGGATAGACCCATGCCTAGATCAAGCCTAAGCAAATAGTGTAATCAACCTCTAAAATTAAAATGCAATGTGGCATAGATCTCTTCAGGTGATTCCTCACCACCAAGCCAGAGGGCATCATCAGTAATTCCTAGTTAAGTAAGGGTGCAGTCATTTGCCAAAAATCTTTCTTTGCAAAACATAAACACCTCTTTCTTCCTTAGGGAAGGGAGAAAAGGAACAATTTTAAAGATGGGATTTTTTTCTTCTTCTTTTTTTCTGCTATCTGATCATTCAGAGCATAGCAGTGCAGATAAGAGCCCAGATGAAGTTTCCATTCACAACACAATGGGGAGACAAGTTTAGTCATGGGTATTTTCTGTTTATATTTCTTCCATACATCAAGAAAAATAGATATTTCTCTCCGAAAATTGCTAAAGAATGAGTCATGTGGAGGCTCATTTACCATGGACATAAAGCCTTGAACTAGTGCCTAGCTGCTCCAGACTCTGGATATGGCAACTACCTGTATCTGCTCATATCTTAATCTAGGTAAATCTCCACTGAAGATACTAGCTGCTCCTCTCTGCTCTGAGTACCCACATTCCCAAAGGTGGTGTTGCTCTTGACTTCCAGCTTGACTTCCTTGAGGTTGCTATTGGACCTCCATTAGGTTTTTGGCAGTAAATAGCTACTTACCCTCTGACTTGGAAATCCCCAGAAACACAATGAAGGAACTGCAAAGTGAGATTGATCTGTTTATTAAGTAAGAATGACATTTTGAACTGAGTCTAATTACTGCAATGTCTGCTCAGGAAAGGCAGCTCAAAAGATCCCTTATGGAAAAAAAAAAATTTGGTGACAAAAATGTCCCTCTTCAAAGGAGAGATTATGGTCACAATATCCAAGGGTTATATTTGAACCTACTAGCATCCTGACATGCTAACATTTCATAGTCAAACAGACACTGAAAAAACCACTAACATCAACTTCTGTGGAGGAATTATGACAAACATGAATTAAAGTCAATTAATCGATTCTGACAATAAATTAGGAGTAACTGGATCCTTGCTTTGAGTTGTAGGAACACTGGCTACAAAATCATACACAAATGAAATAAATGGTCAACTCATTTGGTATTTTTCACTCCTTTTGCTTTTATAACTAATTAGGCAAGATAGTCATTACACAAGGCCTTTCTCCATTAAACCCCCTGATCTATCGCTTAAGTCACCATCTTGTGCCTGTAACACAAATTCCTTTTAAGTTTTCTTATAGGACACAAAAGTAATTTTAACTCTTATGAAAAAAGATACGGACAGTATTTTTCCACAATATCTGTAATTCCTTTAAGAGTCTTCTTTTTTTTTTTATGCACTGTGTGAAGGCTTGAATTTTGTATTCTGCGTTGCCTTTGGAAAGTTTTGCTGGGGAGAGACACTACTGGCTAGTTGGAAACAGCAAGGTATGTTTGAAAAGGTAGGTTTTAATTGCAAGTATTGGTTTTTTTGCTGAGTTGCAAGTGATTTGTGAAAGTGATGTCATTTGGCCAGCAAAGAGAGTTGGAGCCCCATGTCAGAGATGGTAAAGCCTCGTGCATACTCTTCAAACACCAGGACAAGGACTTTCAGGTTTAAGGGGAAAAGCATAGTATTTGGCTAAGATGAGCTGAAAGCCTTGCAAGCGTGATCGATAACTATGCTGACTTCTGCTGTTAACTCTTAATTTACGAAAATCACCCAATAGCATTGATTTTTGTTGCTATTACATGGCCGGGTAGCTTATCAGTGCTTGAGGCAGAAAAAAAACACAGTAAGAAAAAAATTGCTTATCAGAAAATCAAATGTGTGAACAAGAGGTAGCCACCCACAAGATCCCCAGAAATGCATGTATGTCAAGATTTTAATTCAATTTTATTTACAAAAAAGAGAAAGTAATATTTTAAATAGATCAAAGCCTATGCTTTGCCATGAGGGCGATTAGAACTGTGTACATGACAAACTAACTGCAGTTTTGTTATAAGGCTGGCACTACAACTATTTATATATATAAATTACCAATTTTATAACTTTATATGAATGTGTATTTTACATTTTATGCAGACAAGGTAAAACTTAGGCACTACTGCTCAGAGTAACATCTGGCAAATGTCCTACAGAATAGATGAGTTTTATTAGAAAAATTAATTTAAGAGAGGAAAAAAAATCTTTTGGGTAAATTTTATTACCAAGCCATTCAGAAGAGAATTTAGGGAACAGTACTTTCATGGTTCTACATTAGGAGGAAAAATTGCTTTAATTAGGTATGGTAAGTGATCAATTTTGCATGCTGTGATTAGGAGGACAGCTCTAGTAATTATATATAGGGTAAGATGTCCAAGTCCTTGAACATCTGTTCCTAAATCATCAAACTTACAATATAGAAAAAGCTTACATTTTTATTAATTTTGTGTGACAGAAACCAAAATCCAAAATATTTTATTGTAATCTTTATGTAAAAATGCTAATTCTATTTTTAATCAAATGATTATGCCTTTTATTTTATGGGATTTATTCTCTTTCTACATATTAATATAAAGCAAAGAAAGTCTATATATTAGTATAAAGCACCTATACTTGTAAGAGGAATAAAAGGGCAGAAACACACTGCTTTAATTATCCTAAGTAGTCTAGAAACATTTTAACTTCTCACTCAGGCGCTTTAAAAAAATCTTGATTTCTGTTTGTTTGTTTAACTTGTATCACATCTTAATCTAAAGACAAAATGGAGGACCATAATTCTTGAGAGATAAGGCATGAGAGCTAAAATATATGCTCACTAAGCTGCTTAAAAATTTTCTACTAGTAGGTAAGGACTTCCTAAATAAAAAGGCAAGGAGATGAAGTAAGATAAAGCACAATCACACTCCCCCATGTCGAAGACTATTTCTGTATTCATATTGATCCGAAACAGGTAAGAAGAATCAGAATTCTGATTTTCTTCCCTTATAAGGTCTTTTGTTGTCTCTGATTCAGCAACTTAAAAAAATTTTAAAGCCCCCAAACCACACACACACCACACACACATGAAAAACATCCAAAGAGTCCCTCCAACAACCCAACCTAGACAGCTCTGCTATCTTACTGGCATTTCAGTAACTGCTGAAAGTCAACTGTAATTTTTCTTGCCAGCTAGAGACTTCTCAGAAATTAAATTTGCCCATACTGACAGTTGCACAGTGGAGACTTTAATTATAAAACCCAGATAATAAATGACTACCCATTCATTAACAAATAGAACAGGAAAAGTGGAAAGTCTGATCCCTAAAATTGTCCATCTTCAAATAACCTCTTGTTTTGATTTTTGCTTACATCACATGCTTATTTCTCATTTTCCTTGGAAACTGTGGGAAAACTAGAAATGTGAAAACTCAACAACTGCAAAACATCAGGGAGGATAATTAAAACACTTTATTTCTGGCCTTCATCTATATTAATTATCAGTTAATGTATTTGAGAAAGAAAAGACATAAAAAGATTTTGAGATCTGGTTTTATCAGTAGAAATCTCTAATATTGAGAACTTTGATTTCTGGTCCTTCAAAATTTATGTTTCTGACTGTTGCATTTCTCTGACTTGAAATCCTTGGTAATGGAGTTAATACACCTATGGCTCCACTCTTCTGATCAAAGGATTGTGGATTATTGTTTTCCTGGACAGATTCTCTATTTTATTACAATGCACTATTTGGGGCACACTGTCATCAAGATTTACTGTTTAATTCCAGAAACACTGAGATACACTTAGGAGAAATAGATATGGTTTCTGGGGAGGAACATCTACTTAAAAAGGAAGTAACTTTTAAGTTAATCATCATGTTATCTATGGTAATTTTCTATTTTATTTCAAACATAAGTACTTGCATTGGATATAGTTCTTAAGTGATCACTGCAAATCAAAAAGGTAATACAAACCTCTCTAAACATGGAAATATACATATGGATATCTGCACACCCAGATTCCTACAAAGATGTTAACAATTTAAAATTCATTGAAATGTTGTTTTACAAAAATATTCTACTCTCAAAAATTATTGTTTTCCCTTCTTTGTGCTATTTACTTACCACATTACTTCTCTGTTTACATAATGAAAGTCTCAATAGTTGCCTTTTTTTCCCTCATAGCCATACTTAATTCCAAGTTCTTGATAGTATGATAGTTGATATCCATAAAATTAACTGCCTAGTGCAATATCATCAGACTGTGCATTAATTGCATTTAATAAACAACTTTGCTCTCCTTGCACTCTGCTCACTTGCTAGCTCCCTGCAGGACAGTTTGGAACACCCCACGACTCCTCAAACAGCTAACAACATGCCACAAACATCCATTGCTCTGCAAGAGATGCATCACAGGCCAGTAAAAGCTGCAAGTTTAAGGTCTGGCATTCCTCAGGAGCTGCTGGAACAAGATAGAAGCACTTAATCCTATCAGGAACCTGGAAATTTCACTCCCCAAAGAGCCATTTTTACACCTAGACTGCTTTAGCAAGACTTTGATAAACCACTTGATTGTGGCTGACAGCTAGCTGACCTCCCTTAGCCATAACAACAGTTATAGTGCTGTTTTTTCCCGAAACAAGGATTTGGAAGATACTGGTGCATCAGATACTCAGCCCATATAAAAAGTTCCTCTCTCTCTCTCTTTTAAAAGCCCTCCTTAAGTACTGTAAAGCCACAATGAAATTTCCCCAGAGCATTCTCTTCTCCCAGCACTCAGCCTGTCTT